>JASVER010000004.1:6369174-6411205 GCA_030449065.1 Oceanodroma leucorhoa | reverse complement strand
ACTGAGCCCTGGGGAACACCGCTTGTGACTGGCCGCCAACTGGATTTGACTCCATTCACCACAACTCTCTGGGCTCGGCCGTCCAGCCAGTTTTTTACCCAGCAAAGAGTACAYCCGTCCAAGCCATGAGCTGCCAGCTTCTCCAGGAGAATGCTGTGGGAGACAGTGTCAAAGGCTTTGCTGAAGTCCAGGTAGACCACATCCATGTTTGAAAGACAAACATTCCAGTGCAAATTACTTTCCACTTAAGAGCTAAATACTACATGCAGTTACAACCCCTTTGTGTTACATTTGTATTGTTTGTRAACTGTAAAAAGTCATCCTAAATGTATAGAGCTAAAATCTTATATAAATATGACATATTTAAAGTTCATAAGCAGATGAATGAAAATCACAGCAATTCTAGTTAGGACATCATGGAATTAACTTTACCAAAAGCACAAGATAGGGCCCAAGACACAGACATTAATTTTAAATTGCTTTCCCCTTTTTCCCTTTTGCACACAGGAAGTTTTTATCAGCTGTGAGAGAGGAGACGAAGGAAAGGATATATTCCCCATGTTACTTTGGGTTTCCCAGAAACTCTGTTTTTCCTAGAGTAATAATTAGTCTTTGAAGCTACAACATTTCCTTTTTTACTGTATGCAGATGTTCTAAATACTTAGAAATTATTTTGCCTAGCTCTACAATGAACATTTAATATCTTCTGTCAAGATTTTCACTTAGTGACTCAGTCATTTTGACTTTTGTCTTAGGACTGTAGGATTTATTTCGGAATTAATACCTTTACAGGTCAAATTTCTCTTGCCTCATAATCTGAGGTTTGGGCCTATTTAGTTTCACTTCAGAATAATGATTTATTTCCTCACTGGGCTTTTTTATTCCTTCATGCTTTTCTGTATGTGTACTTACTTTTCTACCTTTAGGAAAATCACCATAACAACTCCATAAAGCATTATCCAAAGTCTCTGTTATTCCTTTATTTAAAGAGAATAATTCTAACAGCTACTGCACTACCTGTGTTAGTGCTCTTCATTATACAGCTGATTGGACACCTTTAAGGGCTAGCTTATTTTCAGTTTGCTGCATGCTTTTGTTGGCAGAAAAATTATTAAGCTTGAATCTCAGGGGATATTTGTATTTGATTAGAAACTGCCAAAGGATAGCTGRATTGTTCCCTGAACTTCCTGTCATTCAAGCCGTTAAATATCTACAGATGTATCATAAAAATAGATACAAAACCTGTCTGCTACATTAATGATTAGCCACTATAGAAAACAGATTGCATAGGCAGATAATGAGTTGTTCATGTTGCTTGTCATCATTTGAAGCCAGTTGATAGGGCAATTGAACCACATAGATACAGGTCAGATGCAATCTGACTGGCTACGCAAGCCGAATATTTTTGAACCATTACTGGCCTTAACACAAAAACATCAATATTGCATCTTAAAAGAAGAGAAAAGAAAGGTAAAATTTACCTCTTTATAAATGTGACAAGCAACCCAATGGTGTCAATAAAAGTGTGGACCTTATTCTCTTTTTTTTTTTCATAGCAGTATAAGGGGAATGCTAGAAAATGGATTCTTAGGAGGTCAAAAATATAAGAATTCCCTTTCTTGATCAGACGTTCTTTTCTTGACACTGAGTGCTGGATGGGTGAAACCTTGCTATATTCCTCTTTTTTTAGAAACCTCCTCAGGTTACTTTTTCCTGCTGGAGATTTCTCTTGGTGCTCATGTAACAACATTTTGGAAATCTTGAGATTCTSAGGAAAAAATCTGAAAAAATACATCAGTGTTGCTACCCCATCTGTGAAGTTAAAATATAATTTTTTTTGAAAGCTTTTAATATGTAACTACSTAATAAAATCATTATGTAATAATGATACATTTTTAATATTAAGTGTGAATTCTGTGAATTATTTTTACCTTAAAAGTATCCATGTACAAAGGGTGAAATGACCAACCCATGATCTTTACAGGTCAGGTACTAAAAAGGGCAAAATCTCTTGCTTCCATCAGACCATAGAAAGTTCACTGTGTACATTCTACTGGGTAAGATTTTTTTTTTTTTTAAGAATAGTTRTTCAGAACATTTGGATATTTACCTTCTTCAGTGACATCTTAAACTTAAAAGTACAAACCTTRTAACTTCTTTTCAGCTGCCACTTAACCTGGAGGTGTCTAAACCAGCCAGAAAGATTTTATCAATATTTTCCCTGCCGGTATGTCTTTTACATTTCCTGCTTCCCCTGCATCTTCTTTTCTCTTTGTTTTGCTTTTGACYGTTCTTCACATGTCAGTTCTCTCCTGTTGTGTGATTCCAGCATTCACCTTTTTCTTAATTCTGAAGTCTAGTTGTAGCTCATGACTTGAATGTATTGTCCTGAGACATTTGCTTATTTAATTTAAGCCTTATCTTCTAACATCCTCTTTTTTGATCTCAAGCCAGGCTGGCAATATGAATGTTGTACTGACTGCATGTCTATTGTTTTTCAAAATTTTTAAAATGTTGTTGGTATTGTCTCATCTATTCAGCATAATTACAGTTTGGTTTTCTATTTTATTATGCAGTTCACAAATTGAGTACTTTCAAAACACAGATGTAATTGAACTTATACATCCAAAATCATTTAAAAGGAAAAAAAACCCAACATGTTAAATATGAAGAAAGCAACAAATAATACAGTATTTGAATTGCAAAAATAAAATAAAACTAACCTTTGCAGATACAAACTTTCTGTTTAACAGTAAACAATGCTCATCTACAGTGATCTATATTTTTACTAGCAATTATAGATATATATTTACAATTGAAACATTACCACCTTTAAAGAAATTTATAAGAAATATTTTAAATTTTYTAAAAAATTTATTTTAAAACTTTTACAAGAAAAGGATATATTCTCTCTGTCTGTAGAATTGTTGTCTTAGAAAAGCCACTCACTGGAAACACTCAGTCTACGGAATCTGATTGGCAGTTCATTAGTCYGAGTGAAAATGTTCTTATTTTGTGAGTTGTCCAACATCCTCACATTGCCTTTGACTTTTCTGATGTTAATCATCTTAGTTTTGACTAGTTCCATTATTTGTATAGTTGAATTGATATTGAAACTTTCCTTAGCCTAACAAGGAAAACAAATACCTTCCTCCCCTCACACGTGGCCCAATAAATATTCAGTACTTAAGTTTCTTTCCATTTTATCACATTATTACAATGTTTCTTAAGATTTTCACTTTCTAAATATATTGAAGTGAAAAAAAATCACTCTCTTGTCATGAAAAATCAATAAAGACTATAATGGGAATAAATTTACTTTCACGAATACCTCTTTGCAAGTTTCATTATATAGCACCAGACATCCCTAATACATATATTTACCTTACAATACAATTTCCTCCAGTCAGAATTTCAATGATCACCATCGGATACATCATTATTTATCAGTTTCCCACACCTGTATAACCTTTCATTACAGCTGAATCTGAATGATATRAGCGGATCATGCATACATGCAACTGTAATCAGTATAGCTATAACCATATCTGAACAAATAATATGTAAGGTATTTCTGGTACCTACTGAATTTATCAAAATTTCCTGCAAGACCTCCTGAAAGCTAAGACAGATTACTTAAAAAAATATTTTGTCGCTGTATCATTTGTATATTCCTTTTTGTTATACATACGTGATTCTCTGGCATTGAAGCTATAATATGTTAAAAAGTAAGCAAATATGAGAGGTGTGTCAGATGTTTGGGTGTATAACTATGTATTGCTTGTATTGGAAATGTAGTAATTTTGAAATGTACCATTGCACTAAAGWCAATTGATATTGACTCAAAATAAACAAAAGAAAGGAAATTACAGGTCTGAGGCTGGATCTATACATATTCATTACATCTAATGAATGAACATGGGCCTATCTTGTAAAAATAGATCTAGTAGCAGGGTAGCAATCACTACAATTCAGGACAACATTTTAAAAATAAATTTATTGAAATTTCCTTATTATCGTAAAAGAAGAAAAAGGTTCGTTTAAAGGTTATTTTGGCTGAAAGTAAAAGAGATGAAAAGTACCAGCCTACCTGTAACTSCTAAAAACTCTAAGGTAGGCTATTGCTTTCTGTTGCTACAAAGAAGAATACTCAAGCCCACTAATCATTTCAGCAAGAAAAAGTTTTAAGCTTGTCCTTATTAATGGTTTAGTTAACAGTCTTATTGCACAAACTAAAGCAAAGCTCTTCAAACACCTGGCAACATTACGTTTGTCAAGAAATTTTTGGAAGCAACATATTTCAGCCAGCTAAGTCATGAAAGTACATAATTAGCAGTAAAAGTCAAACTCCCTATACCTTCAATTTAAATGCATAGCTAAGAGTCTMAGAAAAATAGTCTCATGGAATCATAATAATTTGGGTCAGGAGGGACCTCTGGTGGTTAACTGGTCCAACCCCCCCTGCTCAAAGCAGGGCTAGTTAGGTCATCTGGCTCAGAGACAGGTTCAGTTGAGCCCTGAACACCTCCAAGGATGGATGATCCACARCCTCTCTGTGTAACCTTGTGTTTGACCACCCTCACACAAAATAAGTAAGTAAATAAATAAATGAAATCCTAATATCTATTAGAAATTTCCCACGTTTCAACTCATTTCTGTTCCCTCTGCCCTGTCGTTGTGCACCTCCTAAAAGACTGTGGCTCATATTCCCTCTACCCTCTGATCAGGTACTTGAAGGCAGCAATATTGTCTGCTCTTTGCCTTCTCTTTTCCAGGAACAGAGCCTAGCCCAGAACAGGCCTAGCTTTTTCAACCTCTCTTTGTACATCCTGTGCTCCAGCCCCTGACCATCTTTCCAACCTTCACTAGACTATCTATCTCCACTACGTCCCTGTCTCTCTTTTACTGGGGAGCCCAGCACTGGATGCAGCACCTAGATGTGTCTCACCAGGGCTGAGGGAAAGGATTGTATCCCTTGACCTGATGGCAATGCTTTGCCTAATGCAGCCCAGAAGACTGTTGGCCTTCCTTGCTGCAAGAACACATGGTTAACTTGTTCACTAAGACCCATAGGGTATTTTCTGTAAAGCTGCTTCTCAACAGTTTGGACCCCAGCCTGTACCGGTGCATGGGGTTATTCCTCCCCAGGTGCAGGACTTTATATTTCCCTTTGTTAAACTTTATGAGGTTCTGGTTGGCTCATTTCTCCAGCCTGTCGAGATGCCTGTGATGGTATCCCTATCATCCTGTGTACTGACCGCTACCCCAACCTGGTTGTCCTCCACAAAGTTGCTGAGAGTACACTCCACCCTGTCATCCAGGTTTATAAACACTAGACGTTAAACATTATTGATCCCAGTACTAATCCCTGAGGGATGCCCCAAGTTACTAGCCACCATCTGTACTTTATATTTCCTTGTTCACTTTATTCACTAAACCACACCTCTGCAAAAAACTTTACAACCTAACTTGAAAAGTCAAACACAAATATTATACCTGTGTGTGCAAAATTTACTACGAAGTCAGTAGAACTTTCCTGTTATTATTTTAACTGAGTTTTCAAATAATAAAAGCTACTTTACAAGAACTATATAGACTGCAAGAAATACACTGAGAGGACAAAAAATGTTTTGTCAGGGTTAGATGGTCTAAAAACCTCATGCTAGTCCTTGTAACAGAAGGTTTTATATGTTGTTACCTTGAAGTATTCCAAAAAGAATTTACTCATAATACCSTTTTCAAATAGCTCTGCTGAAAATTGCCTTTTGTAATGTAATAAATGCTTTAACAATAGTGATCTGTGTTATTTACTACAGTAGCACTTTCCTCTAAAGAACAGCTGATCAATATGCATTTGCTTCTGTCATATCTCCCACCACTGAATTTTTAAATTTAACAATTTGGTAACAGAGAACTGCTGCTGACATTGCATTCACTTTTTAAAGTGTTTTTTTAGTCTCTAGCTACATGCTGCTTCTGCCATCTTTGAAGTTCTTGACTTTTCCTTCTGTCACATATGAAAAGGGAGGCAGCCTTGTGGCAAATATGATTTTGAGCTGGAATGGAGGTCATGTTTCACATGGGACCTGCTAGGACATTGGGAATTGAACTGCTAGCAGTATTTTGGGAGTTTCAATCAGAGAGAACTGAGTAGAAGAAAACTTTTCCTAAACCCATCTTCTAGATAGCTTCTAGTTTGCAACGATATTGATGCTGAAATACATTAAAATTTTATTTATCTGCTTTAGGGAGTGAAATTCCACAGGAGCCTAAGATTTGTGCTGAATGGGCTGGTTTCGCTCTACATCAGAGGCATTTTGGAAATACCATAATTCAGAAATGAAAGATTTTCTGGCTAGATTGAACCCCATGTGAGATACTGATGTCAGTGAAAAAATGCTTACACATTGATTTCTCTAATGAARAGCTGTAGGTCCTATATTGCTATATTAAACTTCCTTTGCAGTTCAATTATGTGAAAACTAAAGGCTTGTTTTTCCCTTTTCTCCCAGTTAATTTTTTATATAACTGTGAGCATCCATGTGATTAAATGGATAAAAAATATGTAAGTATCCTCTAAGTTAAGAGGTATAATAGACAAAGAATGGTAAAAGATAATTTCATCTTTGTGCTTACTCAGATTACCATGACTGCAGTTTCCCTTCAACATGAAGATGAAGCAAATTTTCTCTAAAAGAAAGTGTCTGTAACTGTTGCCAGCTGCCTGGAAAAAAAATAATCCCTGCATTAACATTTTTGAAGTATATTTTTGTTAATATGGGAAAGAAAGTTCGCAATGTGCCAATAGCTGACTATATTTGTTTTGCATCTACTCTTTTTTTTTAATCTTTTTTTTTAATAGTTATTTTTCACACTTTTTTTTTTTTTAGCAAACTGTTATTTGTTTGCGTATGTTAGGCATGTTATAGCCACTTCAGACATTTACACGACTCCTCTAGAGTAATATGCGTGTTTGTGATTATTTCCTGTAATGGAAAGAGACAGTGCAAACCTTTTTGAATTGGCAGAGTACAAGTAATCAAGATTATTAACCTGCAAGACTTCAAAGGGTCATGGAAGTAGCACAAACTATTTGACAGTAAGAGATTAGTGTGAGCTTCTGCACTTCCTGCCCCTGTGCTGCTAATGACAGTGAGGTCTTGTCTGTAGGATTAAATTTATGCATAGCTTCATCTCCTACTGACACCTAAAACACGTCAGATAAGGGAAGAGTTGAACCCTAAAAAATTCTTCTTCTTTTCCTTTTAGCCAACGCATTTATATCTCCTTTCATAAGAGGATATAAATGCCAATTTAACTGAGGTTTATTTGAAAGGAAAGGAAGACCATTTTGTCATAATTTTGTTCCTTTTTGGGATGGCTGTTTCGAGTTTACTGATGAAGATTTCATGTTATATTATAGTTACTTCTGCTGATCAGAGCCTCCCAAAAGAAGGATCCCAGTATCCCTCTATTTAAACTTCATGAATTACATCATAATATTATCTTTCTCTCTGTACTTTCATATGATAATGTAAATATATTCATTTCATGTCCCTAAACTAGTCTACTTTCTTGTCAGAATGCTTAGAATAGACATTAAATTCCAAGCCAATATTGGATATAACTCAGCAGGTGAAAAGAGTAATCCTGGTACATTATGATTTGAACAAGGTAGTAAATAWATCATTGCAGCATATTTAGTAGAAAACTTGTAGGCAGCTTGAACTGCAAATCATCCAAACAAGCTGGATGTTAGCATTATTAATAAGACATTGACTTTTTTATCAATAGTTGGAATTACAACAGAGTGAAACAGTATTTTCATTGTAGTTGATATTACTGGTATTTTCGTTATTTTAAGTAGGATGGTAGAGCATATTTTGTACTTCSAAGTGCTGGCTCAGCCTATCACCTCGAAGGTACTAAATATCCTGAAGGTGAGATACTGCAGTTTGTGATTTACTGCCAAAYATGCTGCATTTCATGGTAAGCAATGCTCTTCTGCTGACTTTATTCATGAAAAAAAGCAACAAGCAAAACTGTAAAAAATTATGCCTGCCTTTAGCTCATCTCCAAATGATTAGAAGAAAAGTAAAAAGAAAAAAAMCTATTTTTCAAAGGAACAAAATAAAAGGGTGTCAGTAGCAAATACAACTTCTACAAATGTAATCTTAAAGAAAAAAGGGGAATCTTCTAAAAGTTTCTCGGTTTCCCTTTTTCTCAATAAATGCCAAAATTTATTCCAGCCGTTAAACAGGCTTGCATATTACTTTAAAAGAAAATTACATTAATTTTGCTGAGAAGAGTATTCAGAAACTTAACAAGGATAAAAAGGCATACATTAGGAAGAGAAATATAAAAACATTAGCATGTTTTTCTTGAGCATGTAGGACAGCAAAATCTCTGCTTTTCTCATTTTTTTTCTAAGTATCTCAAGACGGCAGTGTTTCAGCACACTTCCAATTTCTCTGTTCTGCATATTCTTAAAACTTGTTTGATTACTGTATTCATCATAATGGCTGCATCTCAGAGTTTGAACTAGGTGTAGGCAAAATGTCAGGTATGGGAGAGATCAACACCTTCTATAATGTTATAGAAAGTACATTGTAGGAAAGGTATGTAAAATACAGATCTTTCTTTCAAAGGCCACCAGTATGTYCTTTCTTACACTGAGTCTATAAATTTTGTGAGGGAAACAATTTTTACTTGTAACAACTGAATCATGTTTAAATTTGTTAAGCAGAGCTCCCAGCTTGCACCCAGCCAATCTACTGACTCACAGAGATGCTGGCTGAAGCAGAAGTTCAGATCTGAAGCTGCAAGGGTTAAACAGTAAGGTTGGTCCACCCACGCCTAAAGATGAGTTGGACAGGAGCTGTTAGCAATAAAGAAGAATAAATGGGCTTGATCAGCAGGCAATCTCAAATGTTTCTGAATCAATTGGACACTCTCCTATGCCAGTTCAGGGATCTCAATAGCTGTGATGGACATAGGATGGGTGTGCAGATCAAGTAATTCTCTGTCCAAGCATGATAATACAGTTTCCTTACGTGGACAACTCCCAGCACCTAGAGAGAGCTAGGAAGGGTTGTTAGCTCTTGAAAGAGCTGCTAGCTTCTGATAATCTTGATCTGGATGGGATTTCCAAAGTAGTGGTTCTGCAGAACCCTGTTTTTTGTTCCCAGGAGAAGCAGCCATCTACCACTACCTTGACTCAGCTCAGGATTAACAGCAATTTTAAATTCTCTGTTAGTACCGCCATAAAAACAGTTTCTAAATTAAGAGCACCTTTTGGTTAACACACGTAAATCTAAAATTACTCCATAAGAATCAATGGAACATTTTCATATAAGTATGGAATTGGCAAATAGAAAATGAGGAGGAGGGGGAGAGAGAGAGAGAGAGAAGTAGAAGACCTGCCTAGTGGATGGGGGGAATGMTGTGGATGTGGTCTACCTGGACTTTAGTAAAGCCTTTGACACTGTCTCCCACAGCATTCTCCTAGAGAAGCTGGCRGCTCATGGCTTGGACGGRTGTACTCTTTGCTGGGTAAAARACTGGCTGGACGGCCRAGCCCAGAGASTTGTRGTGAAYGGAGTYAAATCCAGTTGGCGGCCAGTCACAAGCAGTGTTCCCCAGGGCTCMGTWTTGSGGCCAGTCTTGTTTAAYRWCTTTATCAATGATCTGGACGAGGGGATCGAGTGCTCCCTCAGTAAGTTTGCAGATGACACCAAGTTGGGCAGGAGTGTTGATCTGTCTGAGGGTAGGAAGACTCTGCAGAGGGATCTGGACAGGCTGGATCGATGGGTCAAGGCCAGCTGCATGARGTTGAACAAGGCCAAGTGCCAGGTCCTGCACTTGGGTCACAACAACCCCAGGCAACGCTACAGGCCTGGGGAAGAGTGGCTGGAAAGCTGCCCGGTGGAAAAGGACCTGGGGGTGCTGGTCGAAGGCCGGCTGAACATGAGCCAGCAGTGTGCCCAGGTGGCCAAGAAGGCCAATGGCATCCTGGCGTGTATCAGGAATAGTGTGGCCAGTAGGAGTAGGAAGGTGGCAGTGTGCCTCTGTACTCGGCACTGGTGAGGCCGCACCTCGAATGCTGTGTTCAGTTTTGGGCCCCTCACTACAAGAAGGACATTGAGGTGCTGGCGTGTGTCCAGAGAAGGGCAATGAAGCTGGTGAAGGGTCTGGAGCACAGGTCTTWTGAGGAKCGGCTGAGGGAGCTGGGGTTGTTTAGCCTGGAGAAAAGGAGGCTGAGGRGAGAYCTTWTCACCCCCTACAACTACCTGAAAGGAGGCTGTAGCRAGGTGGGTGTTGGTCCCTTCTCCCTAGTAACTAGAAATAGGACRAGAGGAAATGGCCTCAAGTTGCGCCAGGGGAGGTTTAGATTGGACATTAGGAAAAATTTCTTTACTGAAAGAGTGGTCAAGCATTGGAACAGGCTGCCCAGGGAAGTGGTGGAGTCACCATCACTGGAGGCGTTCAAAAAACGTGTAGACGTGGCACTTTGGGACATGATTTAGTGGGCATGGTGATGTTGGGTTGACGGTTGGCCCTGATGATCTTAGAGGTCTTTTCCAACCTTAATGATTCTATGATTCTGTGAAAAGAAGAAAGGAAGGAAAGCAAGCAGGTACAAATGTGACACCAGGGAACTTTACTCCATTCACCATAAAATTTAAGGACAGATGTAATTCTCCTCACTTTACTCACATGAGAAAGTGACGCTCTCATTCTCTCTGACTCTCTCTCACACTCTTTCCTTCTCTTTTCCTAATGCTTTCAGAGACTTCTACCTTTAGTCAGTCAACTTTTCTGTAAATTTCTTTAAGTTGTAATTGGATAATCTTCCAGATTCTGACAGTCCCCTTTGTCAGTGAAATTCTTGGGGTTATAGACCCTATTGATGAAATTGAAAGCTGCTATATTTACAAAGGGCTGACAAAAGACATGTTTTTTTGTTCTCAGTTGAAGACCCATTTTACCAGCAAGTATTTTTAAGGAACCCTATAATAAAATATATATGCCTGCCTATTCATTTTCCTGAGTTTACTTTCTATCAAACAGGACTCTGAGTTTATGAATATGGTCAGCTGTGTGTGTGTTTTATTGATAATTTGGATGTTAGCCTGCATGTTTTCTATCCTCGACCTTAGAGATCTCAAATGATAGTCACCGTTTGAACTAATTTCCCCAAATCAGTTTCATTTTTGCACTCTCTCTGACATGTATATTTGGCTCTTAGTCACATGCAAAACCCCTACACATAACAAATTGGTGCTTGCTTTGTTTGCCACAGTTTTGCAAGGAGAAGAGCTTAGTTCATCCTACCAAGCTGGGATGTGGAAGGGCTTTCACTTTGAAAGAAAGAGTGAAAGTGAAGAATCTAATCTCCCATCCTCATTGATGGTAATTTTCACGTTCATATTGATGTCTCAAATATCCTTCTAGTCTCATTTTCCCTTGCYGTTATTTCCTTGTGTGATTGTTACTCATCTCTTCCACTCTTCAACATAGTTTATCCTCAGATTTTTCTGATATGAAGCTGATTTGCTTTGACCAGCAGCTCATTCCATTCACAAGCTCCTTCTAGCCTCCTTCTTATTAATACTCTAACTGTGAATTCTGAACTGTCTTGTCCATTATTTTGCTACCATGCTTAATTTTTAACTTTCCAGTTCTTCCTTTTTTTCATCAACAGAGTTAATTTATGCTGCACACTTTCTGCTGTTAAACCTCCTGGGTGTCTATGTCCTTTTTTGTATTACTGCAAGAAAGTTTAGTAATCTCAGTTTTACTAGCCACAAAAGGCACTTCATTTCTGTATTTGATCCTACTATGAAGGATCTATGAGGTAATGCTGTGTTGACTTGTTTGGCTTTCATTGTTAATCTGTTCTCCCCTTCATTTCTGCTATATTCCATGTCAAGCACCATTATTTCTAAATTCAGTGTAACTCCAGCATCTACAGTCCTTGATGCCCATTCTCCAGTCACATTTGTTGACTTTTCCATGAACCTATCACCATCTGTCACTTCCTTCACCTGTCASTCTTGTACTTTATTCACATGAAGACTTCAATTTATTTTCCCTGTCGTATCCTTCTATCTGCAAGATTAACTATTCCTTACCATCCTCATTCCCCTTTGATCTAGTTCCATCACCTCAGCTTTCTCCTCAGCTCTTCTAACTCCATTTTTTTCTTCCTCAGAAAACAAGAAAACAAAATCTATATGCTCTGTCCCAGGCTTTTCCTGTCTCTGCAAGTAACTCAYTATCTTTGTGCTTTCTTTCACTTCCAGTTTACTGAAATGAAGATGGTTTAAGTGAATGTCATGGCATGTTCATAGTGTGTGTACAATTTCCATTTCATTCAGGCTATTAAAAACTTGGAAATCTATCTTRCCCCTAAGAGATAAAACAAACTAGATAACAAGATATAAATAAATTATATTTCTTAGTGAGAGCCTACTTTAGATAGTCTTAGATGGCAGTGTAATTATCAGATGTAAATATACACAAAAAGAAAGAGAAATTAAGTAATAATCATAATTGGCATTCTTCTAAGTAATTATCAGCTTGACCCTGGGCAAAATTCAGTACATTCCATGCTATGCATAGTTCTTTCATTAGCAAAAAAACTGAACTCTTGCCCAGTAATCAGTTACACTCATAATCTTGTTACAGGCTAAGAGAACAAGCCATATACACATGAAGCCAGGAATTTATTGTTAGACTAATTAAAATCTTAACAATTGAATCAAAACACAAGAAACAGCTCTTCTTAGTCTAGTTACAGTAATGCTGACACTCAGAGTTCAAATTAATACAAAAAGACTAATTAATAATAATAACCTCAAAATTGTTATAGAAAAAAAACCTTCCTAATAGCTACCCTTTYCCTCTGGTATTTATGCTCATCCTTCCAATGTTTCTCTGGATTTCATGGTCAATGGCAACAGTCTTTCCCAAAGAGAGAGGTGGCRGGGTATCAGAGGGAGTCTTCAGTGTCCTGAGTTCTACACTTAGAAGTGATTCTCATGGTGGTGGTCCCTTGCTCCTCCATCTCAGGAGGAGCTCTTGTTATGGACTTTCTTATCACAGCCTGCTTTCTTTTCATTTACCCTGAGCTACAGTTTGACTGTACAATTTGTTGCACAATAGCCTCCATCAACTCTGATTAACATAAAAGTCTTTTACTTGTTATGAAGYGACTACCTGGGTTTGTCAGAACTTTGATAGTCAGAGAGAGTAACCTCAGACAAGCTAATCAAGAGTCACTTGGCCATTAGGAAGTTTTTAAAAGAAGGAAAAACCATCTCTGGCCAAGGCAAGCCCAGACAAGTCCTGAGTCCCTGCACTGAGGGGTCAATGCAACACTTGTGGTTTTCTACGAGTAACAACAAAATCATATTTAGTGAGCTACACCAATAAGTCTATTTTTAGATMATTTATAATGCTGATTTGGTCTGCTTACCATAGGGACATCTTGAAAGTTTGGAGTCCATTTCTTGTCTCTGCAGAACCACTCTATCTGACATGTCCATTGGACAAAGAAAAGGTATATTCTGCAATTATGGTGTAAACAGAAAAAGATAGGATCCAGTGCAAATGCAGATGATCGTGTGTGCTTATTATGGGGGTCATTTTAGATTTGAGGCAAAGATGTAATGAGTCAATGATTAATGACTGCACTATTCACTTTATAGTGGGTCATCAACTTTACATGAATTTCACCTTATACTTTCACAGTTGCTCTCAGAAAAGCAGTGGGAGTAAGTGATAACTCCATTTTTGAAAATCAGGCTATTAACCTAGGTTCCAAACTTTCCACTTAGGAACTTGATTTTATACCCCTTGGTTTGAAGATTCAGAGAGCTTTTCCCTGTTTAGCCAATGTCGTTATCTCCTACCTTTGCTCTTGATTCTGTGTTCTAAAGGACAAGATTAGCATACCTTCTTTGACACGGACAGATTTTACAACAAATCTACTAACTATAGAATAGCTGAAAACATTAAATAATAAAGAAAATAGCTTAAGTTCATGAAAAATTCCAGGGATAACCATTAAAGTACTAGAATACTTTAAGAAAAGATAGAAGTAGAAGTTTCTTTGTGACTAAGCCTGGCACAAAGTTGATTGCTACCTTATTTATTATATCTACAGAAAAGAGTGAGACTTTGTTTATTATATCTACAGAAAAGAGTGAGACTAACGTGTTCTTTTTTAAAGGAAAGTATTGCAGATGCAGGCAGGAAAAAAATCTGGCAGAATTCAATTACTGTGTTGGAGAATTTGAAATAAAATAGAAGCTTTTATTTTATGAAAAAGAATGAAAAGGATGGATGACATTGATCTAATCAAACTCTTGTGGATGAAAAAACTAACAAACAAACAAACAACAAAAAAAMCCCCCAAAAAGACAACACACAAGACAAAACAAAAACAAAGAGTAAGGAAGAATTATGATATTGTAGAAGTAATAAATATTAGGAAATCCTTTTTTTCATACAGAAAATTGGGAAAAAATCATTCTAAGCTATGATGGACATATTTGGTGTCAATGCAGAGAAAATAAAAACACGCAGAATAGAAAGAAACTAAGGAAGGATGCCTGTAGGATTACAATTCACAAGACATCTTGGTTAATTTCTTCTTTCTACAGACTTCATGCATAGTCTTTTGCAAGACAGTTTCCTAGTCTTCATATATATTTATCTTCTACTTTAATATTTCCAGTTAAACTATATCATTTTTTCCTTTGAATCTACACCATGTTCAGACATTGTTCAATGCTACAGTCACTGTAGGACACAACTGCCATATTAAAAGTGTGTTAGGTCAGTTTTTAAAAGCTTGTTGTTCACTGCATTACAGCCAAAAAAGCTTAGACCTAGCTGGAGGGGCATTATACAGAAAATAGTGAAGCAATTACACGTGTATTTTTTTTTTTAATGTTTTCATTTTTTGTTATTTAAACAAGGTCAGACAAAACTGATGAATCAGTCAGAGTTAAAATTTCCCTGTAATATATTCTGTTGCAAGTCTTTGAGTTCAAAAAAAGTATTAATGAGCTTTCATTTCTTTCAGATGGCTGTACTGACAAGTTAATTTTGCTAAAGCATTTGGTGAAATAATGTTAGYATTGCTGTTGACAGGAAAAGAGAAAAATAGAAAAGAAGTATAAGAGGTCAAGAATTTCAGCAGAGACTCAAGTCTGTTTTCTGAAGAATGGCATGTTTTTTAAAGCTTTGTGTAACTGTGTAGTTTATGTCCTATTGTTATCTGTGATATACATAGCACCTGGCTACACTGTGTAGAAAGAACTGTCTATGATCCTAGATTAATAGAATCATAGAATCATAGAATCATAGAATCGTTTAGGTTGGAAAAGACCTTTAAAATCATCAGGTCCAACCTTTAACCAACACTACCAAGTCCACCACGAAACCATGTCCTAAAGTGCCACATCCACATGTTTTTTGAACACCTCCAGGGATGGTGACTCCACCACTTCCCTGGGCAGCCTGTTCCAATGCTTGACTACCCTCTCGGTGAAGAAATTTTTTCCTAATATCCAATCTAAACCTCCCCTGGCGCAACTTAAGGCCATTTCCTCTTGTCCTGTCACTTGTTACTTGGGAGAAGAGATCGACACCACCTCGCTACAACCTCCTTTCAGGTAGTTGTAGGGAGTGAAAAGGTCTCCCCTCAGCCTCCTTTTCTCCAGGCTAAACAACCCSAGCTCCCTCAGCTACTCCTCATAAGACCTGTGCTCCAGACCCTTCAACAGCTTCGTTGCCTTTCTCTGAACAYGCTCCAGCACCTCAATGTCCTTCTTGTAGTGAGGGGCCCAAAACTAAACACAGTATTCGAGGTGCAGCCTCACCACTGCCAAGTACACGGGTGGGACGATCACTTCACTACTCCTGCTGGCCACACTATTTCTGATACAGGCCAGGATGCTGTTGGCCTTTTGGGCCACTTGGGCACACCGCCAGCTCATATTCAGCCGGCTGTTGACCAGCACCCCCGTGTCCTTTTTCGCCAGGCAGCTTTCCAGCCACTCTTCCCCAAGCCTGTAGCATTGCCTGGGGTTGTTGTGACCCCAGTGCAGGACCTGGCACTTGGCCTTGTTGAACCTCATGCARTTGGCCTTGGCCCATCAATCCAGCCTGTCCAGATCCCTCTGTAGCCTTCCTACCCTCAGGCAGACCAACACTCCTGCCCAACTTGGTGTCATCTGCAAACTTAYTGAGGTTTCACTTGATCCCAATGATGAACTCAATAATCATCCAGATTATTGCGAAAGATATTAAACAGAGCTGGCCCCAATACTGAGCCCTGGGGAACACCACTTGTGACTGGCTGCCAACTGGATTTAACTCCATTCACCACAACTCTTTGGGTCCAGCCATCCAGCCAGTTTTTTATCCAGCGAAGAGTGTGCCTGTCCAAGGCATGAGCAACCAGTTTCTCCACGAGAATGCTGCGGGAAATGGTGTCAAAGGTTTTACTGAAGTCCAGGTAAACAACATTCACAGCCTTTCCCTCAACTACTAAGCGCGTCATGATGCATGTGAAGGAACACAAGACTGGGGTGACAGCAAAGACCTTGAAGATATGGGCCAGATGATACCAGAGTTGAAAACAGGCTCCAGAATTATCAACAGCTCATGCATGCTAAGTTATTGATAACAATGCAAACTCAGGAGGTGGGAAAAACTGATTTTARAGTAAACAAAAAAAAAGTATCTAACACACACTAAAAAGCCATACTTATTGTAAAGTTGAAAAAAACAGAGTGCTGCAGACTAATAGAGAAAGACCAAGGTGTGTGRAAAGCGGTTAACAATGGGCCTAAGTGGACCCCATGGCAAGGAAGAAGAAATAATCACCATTAACATAATGGCTCTCTAGCCAAAGAGAATGAAGAAATGCCCACCATGACAATGATTGCCTTCCTGGAAAAGACATCAGGAGGCTCACAACTTGTCATAACCATGGTCCCCAAACTTTTGTCAGTACACAGGAACAGTGGAAGGGTGAATGTAACACAGAGAAAAAGTAAGTGATACTGGGAGCAACAACTTTTAACTGCAGCAGTGTTTAAGAGATCTGTTTTGTATTAATAAGTACTTTAGACTGTGAGTGTTAGCATCATCATGATTGATTAAACAGTTTTGGTTAAATTGTTGAAACATTGAGTAGATTAAAAATAAATTGTAACAATTTATTAAGCAACAATAGTTTGCGTTGTATTTTAAGCAAACAAAATGGCATATTCAGTTTCTGATCTCAGAATTCATTTTCTTGTTGGCCTTCTGAAGCCTCTGCAATTTGTACCACTTAACGCTGAAAAAATTACAAGAAAGATCTGATGAATTACAGCATGTTTCAAATAGAACCAACAGAAAGGGATGGAACAARTAGTTTAATTTTTTAAAGACTAAATTTTCAAATCAATGGCTTTGGAACTTGATACTACAAATGATTATTGTCAGGATAAAATATAATATTATTCAGAAGATGATCAGAATAAGATTTTCATTAAAATGTCAAGAATAGCCCAGTAGTTGTTCTCGTGAATATGAAAGGACTTAACGTGAATGATTCTTTTAAAATATCTCTGAAGACTGAAAGAGATTACAGTTCATACCTTAAATGTTTAACAAGCTAGATTGTTGGCTTATATAATTTAGTGTAGAATCACTAGAAATAAGTACACACTGTATATTCAAGTCTCTATAGAAACTCTTTTCATTTACAGGCAGTATGAGCAACAGTAAAAACTATTTAAAAAAAAATCAAGAAGTTATTCACTAGAGGCAGCATTACTCTATTTCTGAGTACCTGAATGGCTACAGGAATCTTCTGATTTTTAATATATTGGGAGCCATGGAAAATTCTGGTGGCTAACTTGTAAAATTTAACAGTTCTACACCTCCTAAGTTTTGCATCACCCACAACACTGGCATTTATGTTAATCATCTAGTCGTTGAAAGCATATAATGAGGCAAGTATATAACGAACATTTCATTCCCACTTTTTTAAAAACTTTTTTTAGTTGAAGAATGTAAAATCTAATAGCTCATATTAAGTGGCATCGACGCTAGAAAGTACAAATTTGAATATTTTATGAAWTCAAGTCTTCTAAATACAATACTTAAGATGTATTGTACTGTATATCTATAAAAACAGATATAAGGGCCTCTATGTTGATGTAGGAGAAAGATCGACGAGGGTTAACAGAAACTGTAGGAAGAATATGAGACACCGACAGTTTTATTTTTAYTGTCTCAGATTAGTAGAAGGGATGTCTTTTTAAACCCAGATGCCAAACACACAGACATATGGATAAACWTAACTGTTCCAACTACTCGTAATTCATTTAGAATTCAGTAACTTTATGTTTAGGCAATTTTTTTTAGTTAATAATCTAACAGAAATATCTGATTTTAAAATAGTTGGCCTACTTGCTGTTGCATGTGTGGCCTGAAAAAAGAGTTGCGTGCCTTTGGTGTTGATAGCTCTATTAAGCATAAAAATAGTGTACATCAAATATTTACTCCTGTTCTAATAAACAATTTAGGAACTGCTCAGGCTTAGCCCTAGAAATGTACACCACAAGAAATGCTGGGAATAACAATCCTCTACCTGCTTTAAGCAGATGTTCCTTTTTAAATTATCAGTTTACTTCTCTGATTTAATTATAATAACTTTTTGTTGTGTTAGTGGACCTAGTGTCACCAGTCTGTACTTTAAACATTGATTGACTTTTACTACACTCATAGGACAGGGGAAGGATCTTGCTCATCTTTCACAGCACTTTTATTAGGGCCAGAACAACAACAAAAATAATGATCACAGAATCACAGAATGAATGAGGTACCTGTGGATTAATCTAGTCAACTACAGCAGGGTGCTCAGAGCTGTGTCCAGTGGTGTTTTGAATATGTCCAAGGTTGAACACTCTACAGCCTCTCTGGCCAACCTGTTCCAGGGTTTGACCACCCACACACTAAAAACCAACCAACCAACCAAACAAAAAATTTCTTATGGTTAAGTGGAATTTCCTGTATTTCTATTTGAGCCCATTGCCTCTTGTCTTGGGTGCCACTGACAAGTGTCTGGCACCATCTTCTTTACTCCCTTCCATCAGCTATTTACACACAAGATTTTCCTGAGACTTCTCTTCTCCAGGCTGAAGAGCTCCAGCCCCCTAGAGTAACACTATTGACTGACATCCAGCGGGACTTCATGCTACTCATCTTGACACCTTGAACCTGGCAGTTCAGCCAGTTTTAAATCCACCTCACCGTCCACTTGTCTGTGAGAATATTATGGGAGGCAATGTTGAAAGCCTTGCTAAAGTCAAGATAAACAACATCTACCGTTTTCCTCTGATCATCAAGCCAGTCATCATTGCAGAAGGCTATCAGGTTGRTCATTTCCCCTATGGAAATCCATATGATCTACTCTCAGTTACCTTCTTGCCCTTAATATCTGTGGAAACGGTGTCAGGAAGGATTTGCTCCATCACCTTTGCAGGGACTGAGGTAATGCTTACTAGCCTGTAGTTTCTTGGATYCTCCTCCTTGCTCTTTTTGTAGATAGGAGTAATGTTTTCTTTCTTCCAGTGTGAGTTGTCACCTCCCTCTCACATTGTTCCTAGTTTAAAGGTCTCCTGTCCAGGTTGGACAGCCTATTGGCAAAGATGTTTTTACCTCACTTTATCAGGTGGATTCCATCTCTTCCTAGCAGTGCTCAGTGCTCAAAGCCTGTCCTATGGTTGCAAAAGCCAAATCCCTCTGTTAGAGATGGTATGGGATCCACTGAGTCCAATGGACTCCAGGGACAGAAGATTCCTCCTTCCTGACTGCTGAAGCTGAGACAAGTGCAGTCTGGGTCCCCAGGCTTCTTTCCGTCAGTCCTGGTTTCGGCTGGGATAGAATTAATTTTCTTCCTAGTAGTTGGTATAGTGCTGTGTTTTGGATTTAGTATGAGAATAATGTTGATAACACACCAATGTTTTAGTTGTTGCTAAGTAGTATTTACTTARCATCAACAAAAGTCATCAAGGACATTTCAGCTTCCCATGCTCCGCCAGGTGCACAAGAATCTGGGAGGGAGCATAGCCAGGACAGCTGACCCCAACTGACCAAAGGGATATTCCATACCATATGACGTCATGCTCAGCATATAGAGCTGGGGGAAGAAGAAGGAAGGGGGGGACGTTCAGAGTGATGACGTTTGTCTTCCCAAGTAACCGTTACGCGTGATGGAGCCCTGCTTTCCTGGAGATGGCTGAACACCTGCCTGACAATGGCAAGCAGTGAATGAATTCCTTGTTTTGTTTTGCTTGTGTGCGTGGCTTTTGCTTTACCTATTAAACTGTCTTTATCTCAACCCATGAGTTTTCTCACTTTTACTCTTCTGATTCTCTCCCCCATCCCACCAGTGGGGGGAGTGAGCGAGCGKCTGTGTGGGGCTTAGTTGCTGGYTGGGGTTAAACCACGACACCATCCCAGTCACATGGATATGTCTGACACTATTCCTACTTGCAKCTTCAGTCAGTAGTAAGGCTGAGTGTGTATCCCAGAGAGGCACATACACACACACATGCACAGATTACATTAACATATCTGTCCACAAAGACTCCCACAGAGCACAGCCTTTAGCAGCATCCACATACAATAATACCAGAAATCATATAAAACTTAAGTACAGATACCAAAGTCCTGTTCCTCTCACTGATCATGAATGAAGTTCACAAGTGAAAAGTCACATGTCCTCACTTTCTAAATTCACTACACACGCACGTTCACAGGTCCCTCAAATATCATCACAGCCTCTAATTTCATCTAATATCCATGCCCGGATCCTGGGCTTCCTTACCCACTACACAGGCCTTCTACTTTCTGGATAGTCCAGTTGATGCATGATGCATGCAGCAGCACACTCATCTCAGAAGCACATTCATAATCACATGAACAGGCTCTCAGTATGCCTAATATTCACTCCCAGAGACTGAGCTTCTCACCCAGCCACTGACTCAGACATTGCATCTTTCCAGGTACAGGTCTTCTCCCACTCTTCAGTCCACCTTGAAGTTTGCTAGTGAATTAAACACACACTGACATGAACACAGGATTAAATTTACTGGGGAAACATAGACATTTCCAGGTAATCCCAGCTGCTGGCATTTCGTCCTCTCATACTTGCACATACACCCTGGCCTCTCCAGTGCTGGCATACAGGCCTATGAGCCTTGTGGATCATGGTGCTCCCAGTTGCTGGCACTCATACCTTTCAACACAGAGATATATTGACACCCCAGTCCCTCCAGTTGCTGGTATCCAGGCTGTTTTGCACTGGGGAAGTGCTGGCTCTTTCTGGATGCCAATAAGAAAGGCACAAAATTTGCAAGGCAGATAACTATTTACTAATAACCCAGRAAAGTGATAGCTAGTTATAAAATCTTACATCCCTTCTGATTCTGGGAACCTGAAGATGATAAAGCATTGAATGTACCTCTGGTCAGGGCACAGCATGCTGTACAGATCATATCCGTGGTGTGGTTTGTCCGTGTCTAAGTTCACTAGTATTCTGGTAGGTTCTTGCTCACAATACAGATTCATCAATCACAGACAGCAATCAAATCTGGAATGTGGGCACAACTTTGAAGAGTCCCTTGAACAATACACTCTAACATTTTTATCTCATTAAAAAGTTTGAGGTCATGAGCAGGTGCTTATAATATTTCAAGTGGGCAAGACTATACTTATATTTATGATTAAACGCATGTTGACTGCATGTACGTTGACTAATTATGCATCAATTATATATACATCAATTAATTAGACTATTGATTAAATTTCCCTTGGTTAAGTAGCAGTCAGATGGTATCCATCATACAGAGATATGACCCTGGATTAGCCATTGTGTGGATCACTAACTGGTCATACAATAGTCTTCTGAGCTGAATACTACACAGATCTGCAGGACGTGTAACGCGAGGTCCCTCTACCCGTTCCTACCACTCACACACTTTGCAGCTTTCACACATAGGGTAGAGTAAGATTACATAGAAAAMAATAGTTAAGAAATAATTAATAGTAGTTCATAAGATGATAGGATAGACTGCTACCATCAGGTGTAGGGCTCAATCAGACAGGTTTGTTTCCTGGCTGCTGGCTTACAAACCACTAGTCCCTTTAGGTCCCTTATCTCCCTTTTCCCATGCTTGTTCCTGGTTCCCCCCTTTCTCCACCGTYGACCCTTCACCTGAATAGCCCACAAATCCACTCAAATATCTGACAGTAAGTTTTACACAGTTCCAGAAGCCACCTCAAATATCCTGTAATAATTCTTGTGTCACTCTTGTTTCCCCCTTTGTATCAGTGACAAATTCAGGCTGACCCTCTTCAAGGCGGTGCCTGAGCTTCTCCTCTAAGGGCCCATTCCCCAGTGGCTGATGCGTTCTGTTCTTCCCTGTTGTTTCCATTGCCACAAAAACCTTAATATTTGTGGGTCTGTGTGCTTAATTAATCAGTTTCCTTCTTATTTGTTATTTCTTTTGTACTGAATAGTCCTTCATGAGATAACTTAACGAACCAGATGCTCTGACATTTCTCCTATCCTTACACGCTCTGGTCAACAC
Source organism: Oceanodroma leucorhoa (assembly GCA_030449065.1). Classification (NCBI taxonomy): domain Eukaryota; kingdom Metazoa; phylum Chordata; class Aves; order Procellariiformes; genus Oceanodroma; species Oceanodroma leucorhoa. The sequence continues at coordinate 6,388,538 of JASVER010000004.1, read as the reverse complement.
CAGCTGTGCAAAGTGTTGACCTTCAGGATCCAGCCACACCTCAAGCCTTTTCCCTTCATCGACAGGATCAAGGAGAAAACCACCTGGGTCCCTATGCCCTTCACTCTCACCTTCAGAGACACATAGTCAGGTTTTCCCATGGCGGTRTCAACGCCCACATGGAAGAAGAATAGTGGATAGTAGTCTGAGGGCTGGACAAGAATCAGCAGTCTAGCTCATCCTCAATCTGAGCCCTGGCAAAGAGCAAACCTCCCTAGACAGCAGGTCAGTCAGCCAGCAGGGCCCCCTGTCTGCCATGGGGAGGAATATCCCATGGATTTCACTCATGGCACACACATTAAGTTCTGTGTAAACAAAAATYGAACTTATCATGTTCAATGTGGTATGCTTATTTACAACAGATTCAAATTTGGTCTTTTCCCTTTAGGCCACATGTTTTGTTATTTTCTAAATAAATTATAAATGTTTTAATAAAACAGATAGTTGGTCCTTGCAGTCAAGCTCCTTGCTCCTCAAGTCTAAGGGATCTTTACAGACAAATAGCTTCTTAATTGCAAGTTGAGAACCATGGCAACATTGTAAAACCCACAAAGCAGACTATACCCTTGCCCCTACTCTTAGAAAAGTTGAGTTAGTATAGATCTGGAGCAATGTCGCTATCTCTAGAAGGCTGAGCCTATAGTTCATATTTTTATAATCTGGCCAAATTGTGTAGGAGATTTGAGGTTTTACCAAGGATACACAGCACCACATTTTAATACTTTAAATTACTGTATTTGAAGTGTTATGAAATAGCAAGGGATCAACTGCATGGAAGAAGGACAATGTTAATAAGATGAGGACAAAATGCTGAAATATCAGACAAGAATGGTAAGTGAGAGAAATACTCTCAAGAATTTGTGATGAATGGTCACAGTAGGCAGATCTGATCCTACTCTCATTTTTTAGAATGAATTAACATCTTCTTAGGACTGACCTGCTTCATTGTTGCCATTTTTCAGAAATAACCATTGCAAAAGTATCCTTTCTGAACCATCACAACTAATTTTCTGCAGTAGTTTCATCTCAATATATCTAGCAAATATATTAAGATATATTTTGCTTATTTCATACATTCAATTATTTGTTACTTTATGTCTCCTGACATTTCAGTGATTCTACTCCCTATGGTGTCATTTGAAGAGGAGTTGTTGGTGTTTTTGGGAAAGAATGCCCAAACAGATCTCAGCATGTACCTACAGCAAGAGGCGAAATTAGCACTGTAGAAGTATATGAGCCTTTTCCCCCTTTTCAGTATGTTATGCAACAAGATGTGATGCTCCTGAGGCAATCTTGGGTAGATTTGTGCCTCTTTTATGTTTTATTTTTCTCCTCTTAAGTTTCTGCTGGTTTTTGACAACACCCAGAAATTTTGATAGTTTAAATCATTCCTTTTGATCTTTTTGGATGCTGATTTGATTTCTTTACTCACTGTTTCTATCTTTGGAGAGGTTTCTATTTAYTTATTTGTTTGTTTGTTTGTTTGTTTGTTTGTTTTCTACATTAAATGTTGGAATGTTAGAAATGTTGGAATGTTGGGAAGCTCACACTGAAGCCTGTGGACTAGATTAACTGTTCCCAAAACAGCCTCATTTAATTGCTTCTGTAGTAAAGGCTGCTTCAAGAGTCTTGCAGGTTGACTGCAGAAGCTGCTTGTCCAGTGGTCTCCACTGCCAGCAGCAGATGGGTGGAAGGCAGAAGAAACCATCCCTATTTTCCTTATTTCCCAGATGGGGCATCAGGAATCACAGTAAAGTGTATAGTGCTTCAYGAAATAGAGTAAATTGTCTATATTCACCTTGGTGAATTCACCTCATATCCTATTGAATGTCACTGTTAATTTCATATTAGTTTGTTTGGAGGGCTTTTTTGTAAAAGAAGATACAGTATCACCTAGTCCAGTCCCCTGATACCTCACCACTGTCTGAAATTTCATCTTTCTCTTTCTTTTACGTTTTTACATTACTGTTCATGTTTCATTTTTTTTGTCTTACACATTTAAATCACCTCTGCATAGGCAGGATCTGCCTGCTAAACTTCAGATAAAGTACCAGAAATGCAGATCTCAGCATTAGTCATGACTACTGAAAAAATAGAAGAAATGAAAGACATGTTATTTATACTAGGACAGTACAAATTTTAAGACTGTATATTAACAAAAGTGTATAGAGTCAGAACACCTACTTCTTGTTCAGTCTCCAGTGAGGATTYTCTGTTCTTCCAGTAGCTGTAATTCCCAGAATGAAAATTTTATATCATGATTGAATGAAACAGAATTAAAAGAAAACACTGCACTCTCACTGCAAAATGCCCATCTTAAATACCCTGATTGTCTTATCTCACATTGTAGGTGTCTCAAGTTCACGACTTTGTCTCTTATTACAAGTGGTGTTTTCAGAGAGTCATTTCCATACGGATTATGTAAGGTGTCAGAAACAATATGATGCAAGTAAAGTGACTAATAATGCAGTCCCAATAAAATTGTGTGGAATCTCAGTTCTCCAATTAGAGCCATCARAAACACTTATTCAGCATCCCATTTGCTAAAATTTGTATAGGCTAAAGAGTCACTGGAAAACTGGTAAAGATGATTAAACAGGCAAATCCCCAAACCTTTACTTATGCTTAACAAACATAAAAGGCAGGAGTGCTATGAATAAATTGTTAATTCTGAGTTTTCCGTTAAGTGCTACTAAAAATTTTGGAACTTGACTAATAAAGCATTGGGCAAGGTTCAAGTAACATCAAAGAAAAAGARCTAGAGAGAAGTGGAAACATTTTTTTTGTATGTATTGTTATCTAGTGCCAGTTGGAAGTTATTACCAAGGTGGCGATATTCTGCAAGATTATTTAAAAGCCAAAAATGGTGTTTAGGATATGATGAGCCAAAGGAAAAATGTTCATTGTTATACATGGTTCATTCTAAATATTTCTAGTTATTTTATATTGCAAATCTGTCATAGGAAAATACTATTATCTATGTAATTATTTCAAGTTCAGAGAAGTGACAGCACATCAAAATTTAGAATTGAGTGAAGGTAGCAAGTGAAATTTCGATGAGAAGTCCAAATCATGAATAGTGCCTGACAGAACTAAAGATGAATTCTTAATCATCTGCACAGCAGAAAGAAAATAACCAAATCAATATTCAAGGAACAGTGTCCAGGCAAACATATCTGGCCTTGATAAAAAAAAGAACTGAGAGGGATAAATCCAGCTTTTCTTCTCACGTTGTTAATTCTGCAGTAGTTAATTTGCTGCCCATGTCATTTGTTTTTCTCTATATGCCCTTCTCTTCTCTATACTAGGTAAGAATATTTTTTACAAAGGTCTGAAAAATCTTAGCACCCTTTGAACATTCAGACAGCTATGTTTTCTGTAAGAAACCAATATTGAGGTACCTCATTAATTGCCTATGGCTAAGGTTTAGCTCTTAATATCTAACATACCTTTATTAAGGATCCTATCCTCTGTTCACCTGAAGTCAACATAAATCATCTTGCTTTACTTCAATCATGTAAAGAAAGAAAGAGCTATATCTCCTAAAATTCCAGATAAAGGATACACTGTCTTCTTAACTTGTTCAAGAACCAATCACAAATTGAAATAAGAAAACATGAAGACAATTATTAACACTTTACATTACTGGTTCTCTTGCTGGTATACTTCTTTACATGTTTTTGTCTTTCATCGTTTCGTATGAATTAGAATTTTTATATATACATATATTTCATGTGTACAGCTGCTGTGAATTACTATAATATAAATAACTAACAATAGCAGCAATACAAAGTATATGTAAATGAGAGGTAATTTTTGGTATGGGGACTCTGACATTAATATCTGCTTAAGAAATCACTTTTAGCTTCTTTTTCAAACCCTGGGAACAATTGTTCATGAGCTAGATTAATGAATGACATCAGTATATATGCATGTCTATGTACATATATATAAAAAAAAACTGAAAAAAAAAGTGGATTTTTATTTTTTTTTTCACATAAAAACAGTATTGGCAAAGCAGGACAATGTCAGTCTGTGTTATGGAGGTGAGAAAGAGCAACAGGGGCAGGAGAAGAACAGGAATTTCCTAAATTAATATTGCTAGAAGATCAGAAAATGAATTACTCAGAAAGGATGAAGTTCCAATGCAGTTTTTCATGCTTTAATGTGGTTGAAGATTCAGACATTTGGATCTTTATTGAGGGATGTTTTATACTCAGTTTATGTTTATTTAGTCAAGATTCCTACGACAGGCAGCTTATACAGCTCAGTCTGTCTCTGAGTCCAAGTGTTCTCCTGCCACATCCCGCCAGTAAGATTTTAATTAGTTGAAATTTCCAGCCAACTAACAAGAAGTTTTGAAGACTTTCTGCAGCTTTCATAAGAAATAGATGACCCAGAACAGCACAGATTGGRATTCCAATATTTTCTAGATTATGTCTTAAGTCTTTGATCCTGTCAACCMCTTTCTTAATGCAATAGCTTGAACATTGCTGCCACTTATGGACATATTACAGGATGCAACTCATGCATAAAATGAGTAATCCGTCAAATCAAATGTTAGGCAGTGAATCTTTAAACTATAGTAAAGTATAAGAGAGGCATATAGGTACCCTGACCATCAAATGAGAAAGGGTGAACCTCTAGAGACACAAAGAACTACCTGAGGCCAAAGAATATAAGCCCTTGGGCAGAAGTCAGATAGTAACAGTCACTGTGGTAATGTTCATGGTTCTTCCTTCTGTCCTAGCAGGATTGCCATTGTACATGACTGGGTCACAGGATTAAATCACAAGGAAAGAAATGCAAGATGATCAGAACAGGTATCGATAAAATGTGTTGAACAGAGGTCATGAGGAGGTAATTTAACTTGGGTATGCCATTGATGAAAAGAATGATGAACCTATAATATCCAGAGACTCTAAAATTTGAAGAGATATCCAAAATCCTTGGCTCTCAGAACTCTTCTGTTTTCAGCAAGTATTTGTCAAACAAACAGGCAAAATTAACCTTTAGATATAGTTCCATTTAAAGAGGAAAATCTGGTATCATTTAATCCATTAAACGTAGTGGCAGATGTCCAGTGTACCAAAAAGTTTCAGAATTTCTCCTGAGAAACTCACTGAGACATAGTCATGGTTTAACCCTAGTGAGCAATTAAACACAACACAGCTGCTCACTCACTCCCCTCACCTCTGGTGGGATGGGGGGAAGAATGGGAAGAGTAAAAGTGAGAAAATCCGTTACTTGAGATAAGAACAGTTTAATAATTGAAATAAAATAAAGCAAAATACTAGTAGTAGCTGTATAGTAGTAGTAGTAGCAATAGTAATAGTAATAGTAATAGTAATAGTAATAGTAATAGTAATAATAATAATAATAATAATAATAATAATAATAATAAAATAATATACAAAGCAAGCGATGCATGATGCAGTTGCTCACCACCTGCCGACCAATGCCCAGCCAGTCCCCGAGCAGTGGTCACTGCCCCCTGGACAACTACCCCCAACTTATATACTGAGCATGACATCATATGGTATAGGATATCCCTTTGGCCAAGTTGGGTCAGCTGTCCAGGCTATGCTCCCTCCCAGATTCTTGTGCACCTGGCAGAGCATGGGAAGCTGAAACATCCTTGATGAGTGTAAGTACTACTTAGCAACAACTAAAACATCAGTGTGTTATCAACATTCTTCTCATACTAAATCCAAAACACAGCACTATACCAGCTACTAAGAAGAAAATTAACTCTATCCCAGCCAAAACCAGGATAGACATGAATATAGTATAACCGATATGATCTACTTTTCAAATTGACTCAAAACCCTATCAGTTGTAGCCCAGTATAATTTGCTAGTAGAAGGCTACAGATTTTATATTGAGCTGACAGTACAGGGCATGAGGTCTTGTCTGAGACTGTTGTAGCCTGAGCTGATCTGGACTTGTTTTAGCTTTGATTGAAATTTTGTGTGTGGTGGGTTGACCCTGTCTGGGCATCAGATGCCCAACAAAGCTGCTCTATCACGCACCCTTCTCAACCGGACAAGGGAGAAAAAATATAACGAAAGGCTTGTGGGTCAAGATAAGGACAGGGAGAGATCACTCACCAATTACCATCATGGGCAAAATAGACTCGACTTGGGGAAATTAGTTTAATTTATTACCAACCAAATCAGAGTAGGATAATGAGAAATAAAATCGAAACTTAAAACACCTTCCCCCTCCTGTCCCTATTTCCCGGGCTCAATTTCACTCCTGATTTTCTCTACCTCCTCCTGCCAGCAGCACAGGGGGACGGGGAATGGGGGTTGTGGTCAGTTCATCATAAGTTGTCTCTGCTGCTCCTTCCTCCTCGGGGGGAGGACTCCTCACACTCTTCCCCTGATCCAGTGTGGGGTCTCTCCCACAGGAGACAGTCCTCCACAAAATTCTCCAACGTGAGTCCTTCCYRTAGGCTGCAGTTCTTCATAAACTGCTCCATCATGGGTCCTTCCATGGGGCGCAGTCCTTTAGGAACAGACTGCTCCAGCGTGGGTCCCTTCCATGGGGTGCAGTCCTTCAGGAACAGACTGCTCCAGCGTGGGTTCCCCACGGGGTCACAAGTCCTGACAGCAAACCTGCTCCAGCGTGGACTCCTCTCTCCATGGGTCCACAGGTCCTGCCAGGAGYCTGCTCCGGTGCCGGCTCTCCACGGGTTCACAGCCTCCTTCAGGTGCATCCACCTGCTCTGGCGTGTGGTCCTCCACAGGCTGCAGGTGGWTATCTGCTCCACCATTAATCTCCATGGGCTGCAGGGGGACAGCCTGCCTCACCATGGTCTTCAACACGGGCTGCAGGAGACTCTCTGCTACGGTGCCTGGAGTACCTCATCCCCTCCTTCTTCACTGACCTTGGTCTGCAGAGTTGTTTCTCTCACATATTCTCACTCCTCTCTCTCCCTCTGCAATTGATCTTGAGGAGCAACTTTTTTCCCCTTCTTAACTATGTAATCCCGGAGGAGCTACCACTGTAGCTGATGGGCTCAGACTTGGCCAGCAGTGGGTCCGTCTTGGAGCCGGCTGGCATTGGCTCTGTTGGATATAGAGGAAGCTTCCAGCAGCTTCTCACAGAAGCCACCCTGTAGACTCCCACCTACAAACACCTTGCCACACAAAGCCAGTACAGTGTGGCAGTCAGGAACCTTCTGCCTTAATTGTTTTCAGTTTGGTTTAGTTTATAGAAACAGCATTTATTCACTGTGGAATGAACTATCATCTGGGACACTAGAACAAAAATGCAGCATGGATGAGCAGAGAAATGAGATGATACCACAGATCTTAGATGGTCCCACATATCACTGTGGTCAATTTCTGGTCACTGCAGCAGTGCAATTTTGTGAATCAGGTAAAACCAGTTTTATTGATAATAAACAGAACAGAAAAACTCAGTAATTATTAGGAAGCAAAGAAAAGAAAGACAACATAAAGAGACTGCATTAAGAAAGCATCAAAATAGACCCAAGTGGCCGAAGACTGATGAGAAAGAAAGCCCCACCATGAATATTATATTCTTCCTGATTCAGGACTCATGACTTTGATGACTTTGAACTTTGAACAAGTTATAGCTGTGTACTGAAGAAAACTATTACTTTTTTGTAGTGAAATATGTAGTGAAGTAGGAAGGAGGGAATTACAGGCAAAAAAAAGTAGTCTCATATTTAAGCCACTGAAAGGGGACAAGGAAGTCTAAATCTTTATGAAAGGCATTTTATCACCTCTTGAAACATGAAAGCTGCTTACACAGGCTTCAGTAGACAACCAGGCTTCAGGTTCTGTGTTTCTGTGATTACCTTCCTGAAGAACTAAAAGAACTGGATGAAAACCCTTCCTTGGAATTCCTAGCTGAATGCTGCGTAAGTCTCCTAAACCGACATTTCAAAATGATGCTACAGTTAAGCATAAAAAGCCACACATACATAAGAAAGCACATACACATCAAGCATTCAAAAGGGTTTAGAAATATGGAGGCTAGACTGCAAAGCGGTACTGCTGGATAATTAGTGATATAAATGATATAGAAATTTCAGTAAGATGGACTGAAAAGTTAATTTTTATTATAGTTYTGATGCCTGTGAGTTTCACATTTTTTAAATGTTTGAGGCTCTTTAAATGAAAAAAACCCCATAATATTTTCAGTTCTTCAAATTTTCTTTACAATATAATCTATAAGAAGATAAACAAGATTAAATAAATATTCCTGGGTGTTCTCTTTTTCCTGAAGAACTTAATTTTGGTCAATCATCTGTATTTATTTAACCTGCAGGAAGAGATTTCTCTCATTTCAAGTTTAAATCACATACTTGATGTATGTGGTTCAGTTGTTCGTTTACATAGGTTGCTATTTAATAATATTTTAGGTAAGTTAAAGATACCAATGACATGGCATAATTTAGAAATCGTTATTCTGCTCTGCTCTGTGTTAAAAATCAAATGAACATCAGCTTTTTTTCAAAGCAGCAAAAATATCAGACTGTATAATATGAAAATATTCTGATATATCTTATGCCACTGCTCATAGAATCATGCTGCTGGCATATTTAAAATGAGCCATCAATCACACATGGAGACAATAACAAGCGCTTCGTTGACAGTTTTCTGACCCAGATAACCTTAAAATGGAATATTAGAATATAGAATGGAAAAAATAGTGTAGATCATTACCTGTATTACCATGACACCTAATATATTGGCTAATGTGTAATAATAACATATGTATGAACATGTTTTTATTCTTTGTATAACTAATGAAATGTTGGGGGKTTTGGGTTTTGTTTGTTTGTTTGTTTGTTTGTTCTCTCAAAAAATTTTATTTCATTTTACTTATTTCTCATGGATTTAGACTTATTTTTGAGATATATATAGTCAGAGATGGTCTAACTGATGGAGATTAAGAGTTGTGCTTAAATGGATATTGATCACTGTATTCCTGTTGTTCCTATGTTAGGATGAGTACCAAAGCTATTTATGACCTGTTAAAGTCTTTAAACATCTTTTTCTTCCTTGAATGGAGTAAAGTAATGTGTTCATAATAGAATTTAACATCTTCCACTTCAAATGTCAGAGTACCATACATAGGACATCATAGCATTCCTGTGTTCTACAGCTTAATGAAAAGGAAGTCTTTCTCATATTCATGTCCATAGAAGGCATACAGGAGTCCTTCGATGTGTATACAACAAAGAATAACCAAGAAAACTGACATAACAGTGTCAGCTTGAGCTTGACAACAACATTCTGTGTGAGGTGTAAATCTGGGCCAGTTTTTTTACTTATCAAAATGAATGATTTCACATTTTATCAAACCATGTAGGAAATGAGTCTACCATTTAAGAGTTTCATAAACTCTTTCAAAATACATCTTACAAAGATTAATGAAAGCAAGAGTAATAAAATTTTTCAAGCCTTAAAAGTAATGAGAGATGTATGCCATTATGCCATGGAGACAGCACTGAGATTGCAAATAATCTAGGTATTGCTTAAAAACTACATGAATTCTTTATTTCACATATCAACAAAGATGGTAATTTTGAACACAGGGCAAAAGTAGAATGGCTAATGGAAATGGAAGTATACTTATGGAACTGTACTATGTTTGACTATAGTTCAGAGAGTGTAGCTTAATCTCCTTCCCATAACACTAAAATAAATGTATTACAAARCTACTGAGACATTTAGCAAGAGATCATAATAAATCTATTGATTTAGGCATGGTATTATCACACTGGAGAATTAACAATGTGGTGAACTCCTGAAGAATCTGTCTTGGGACTGATCATATTAATATTAAAATTTTTGTTAGCCTTCTTGATGCAAGAAGTATGATAATGTACTTAATTTGTAACATGAAACTAGAAGGCATGAGCAAGACATGAGAGAATTGGAAGATTATTCATGAAGGGATGGATAATCTTTAGGGATGGAAAAGGAAGAATTAGATGAACTTCAGTGGAATAATGCCTAGTCATTTACTTGATGCTAAGAAACTGGGGACTCATTGCATAGAAGCAGAAGAGAAATAAGATCAGGATATATTAGCTGATAATAAGGTGGTTGTAAACTACCAACCCGATGAAGATAAGAAAATAAATAAATGTAATGTTAGGATACAACAAACACAATATAGACATAAGGTAATATTACTGTCAATGTACAAAGCACTGATTACAACTCATCTGTGTAGTATGGACTGTTGTTTAACCAATATTCAAGAAACATGCATTTGAGCTGGAATAAATGTAGAAAAAATCTGTTAAAAAGAGCAGGACAAAGAAAGGTTTTCTTAGAAGAAGAAAAGAAAAGTCTGGGACGKACTACTTCTGTGAAAGGTAAAGTTAGAAAGGAATATAGTTTTTTTTTTCTATAGTTAAACTAGGGATGCAAATAGAAAGAAGAGGGAATAATTTAAGCTAAAGGAAAATGAAGACAACAAAATAATATAAACTGACAGTGGATAAACTCAAGGTTGCCTCTAAGAAAATAAAAAGAAGAGATAAAGCACAGAATTACAAAAACCAGCATCAAATCTGACTAGTGTGGCAAGAGAGGGAACTGGTCATCCCTCTTGCCAGAATTCACATCTGCTACACAAGACCAGAAATTCTACAGGAAAGCAGCAGGGCATAGATGCTTTCTGTCTAAATTGGACACATTCGTTTTGTGAGTGGGGYTGGACTTCTAAAAATTGCCAGTATTTTCCTTCCAACTAAAACTCCTGAAGTTAATACTGGTGACTATCTCCTGACCTACACAAAGTGAGCTCATTCATCATAATCCAGTTCTCAGGGGAGAGTTGTTAAAAAATAAAACCATCAATACAATCACACTTTTCATCCTTTACTAGCAATCTATAGAAAGGATTAAATGACTCGATATCATGCAGTTGGGAAGACTCTTTTATCCTAGTAGCAAATAGCTGCAGTCCAGGTTTGAAACATATTTGCAATAATGATCTTGCACTGCATTTTCCCTTACTGTTTTGTGCCATGGATTAAATAAATAAAAAAATAAATAAATAAATAAGCCTCCAAGTCTGCCACTCAGTCACTTTCACTTAGGGACTGAAAAATAAGTCATGCTTTGTGAAAGACAGCTGTATAAGCACTGAGCTGATCACAGAAATTCCCAGTGGGACTGCTGTATCACCAAATGAAATACTAATACAATTATTTCTTTTTTTTATTTGTTTATGGTCTGTTTTACTGACAAAAAAAAGAAGTGGCAAGCAAGAGGCCACTCAATAGTCATATTATGAAACTAATCTTTTTAGGGATATATTTTAACAAAGGGATAAGATACTGTTATATACAGTATACTGTATAAATTATAACATCCTGTATAAATATATGGATATGTAGGGTGTTGTAAGTTGTTCATCTTTGTTAAGTAAATAAGTAACTTAGAAATATCTAATGCTGGTGTAATGTGTTTGGAGGTATTTTAACTTTTTGATTACATTAAATTATTGAAAAGATTTGATAACATGAGTAACTATGAAGTTTGTGTCTTGGTTGAAAGTACAGAGCAGGGCTCAGAATAAGATTCTGGGGTTTTTGTTCATTTTTAATATRCTGTGTAACAGAGGAAGTTAGCTATTCTTGCAAGACGTGATACCATAATTAACGAAATGGACAGAATTCATAGATAATAAAAAAATAATAGTGTAAGTGTTTCACAAAATTTCCTTGCAATTTTTGCAAGAAATACAAGACAAGAAGAAGATTTCATTAAAAATTTTCAGACTACTAGACTTGCAGTTATCACATACTGCCCATGCTCTCCGGTTACCTAAGAATTTGTTACACCATCTCTTTTTCATCTATCACTGTCATCAATTACACATGGAAAATTCAACAACACATGTAAATATAAATGTAGCATTGCTTAATCTATTTCTTCCTGTTAAGGTGTTCAGTATGTGTGTTAGCAAAATCYATCTCCAATTCAGCTTCATTTTTGGGAGGGGGGGTGGGAGAAACTTTTTTTAAAAAACATTATTTTTGAAGTTGTGGAAGCTTTACTTTTAATCATAAAACTCGAGGAAAAGCAAGAGTAGTACTTCTGTTTCCACTAATTATTTACTAGAACATGTGACAGGAGAAATAAAACTGGACCTTTTCTCAATGTAAACTGAACTTCAATGTATGAAGTATGTTCTTATTTCACGTTTAAGAAGAGAAGAGTAGAAAAGCCCTGAACCATTCTGCTTAAATGTCAATGAAATAGAGTAGCAGTGTTAAACATGGAATGTATAGAGCTGTCTTTGAAGATGACCAACTCAAATGCCATTGGAAGATATGTCAAAGAACATTTCTATCCATACCTTGTTTGTGAAGTTTTGTACAGTAGGAGTTTTATCATTTTCTCTGTACTCAATAAAATATCCACATTTGGTATTTTACCACTATGAAAAAAATTGAAAACAATTCTAAAAGATTCTTACCTGTCTTTGATATAAAAAATATGTATTTCTATTTTCAACAAGATCCTTTCGCATTCTTTGAAAATGAGGATAACTTATAAAAAGAAACAAACAAACAAAAATCTGTTGGGAGTAGACTTTGGTAATGAATTTTTAGGCAAAACCACGATCCAAGGCACAGCCATATCCTGCTCCACATTCAAACTCTGGAGATGGAGGTAGAACAAGATCTTCAGAATACGGCTTCAGGAAATACCCTAATGCACTCTTTCCTGAAAAGCAATTGTTAGAACAATCCAGAAACTGTTTAAAATTTCACTATTGTTTAAGTAATTTACTGTATGATCCCAGAAAAAGAGAGAAGCACAAAGAATTTCCAAATATAGTTTGTCATTTGCCAAACATGTTTTATTCCTCACACCTAATTTAAGGTCTTGACAAAGAAGAGTCACTTTAGATAGAGCCATTTACCTAAATTCTTTAGTTAGAGTGATGGATGTATGYTGTATTTGATAAATGAAGGGGGAACTGCAGACTATAGAGGGATTACTGAAGTATAGGAAGTTTAAATGAAATGGTACATGATGGAATCCATGAAGACTTGTGTTGATTTACCTAGATTCTATTATTTATGAGCAAGCTGATAAAGACATCAGTATATTCTTTGTCTGTGGACCTGGCTTTTTAATTCGTTATGTCTTTATGCACTTTAACATTAAATGCTTCCATAAAAGCTTGAAACTACTTTGAAAGGGATTCATTTTGACACCTTACTCTTAGGTGGGTTAATTAGGTGAAAATAATTTTTTCTCTCCTCCTCCCTCCAAAGGACGTTGCTGTTATGTCACTGTAAATTAAATTTAAATTCAGCTGGGAACTGGTAGATTCTGTTTGGATTCCTTCGTTGTGTGTCATTTAGCATCTTTCACCTATAGGGCAAAAAAGGTAATGATATTTTCTCAGTTATAGGGTTCTTTTTGGTTTTTTTGCTTTCCTAATTGAATTATTATGATATGAATAAAGATTATGTGTAATTTAAGGTAGTGAATTTTCATGTGACACAAAAAGGAAACAGTTTTCTGCAGTATTTAAAATGGAGGTCTGCTAGAAGATTCTATGAGATTTGAAATTTTAGAAAACTTTCAAAAAGAGGTTTAAGATAAGGCAGAATGTAAAAAAAATCCCAAACCAACCCTGACAATAATAAGCATTTCTCTTTTGAATCAGTTTGAATTATTACTACCATTCCTCCTCAGAAATTCTCATCTGGAATAACCCTTGCTAGCTAATATGCACTAATGTGTCAAGGCTTTCTGTTGTCCTAAGGCTAGATAACTACTTGTTCAAAGTACATACATAGAGTACTCACTGAAAAAAAGCCTCTTTCCCATCTTTGGCCCCAGGAAAACCTATGAACCACAGTATGATGATGTAAAATCACACTAGTTGGAGAGTAAATTTGAAGMTTGATAGATACTTGTTGCGTGAAAGGCTAAAGTAGTCCAAGTTTCATTATAAGTCTGGTCGCGTTCAGTACACTGAACTATCACGATCACGGATGCACAAATAACGTAATACACTTGTTCAGTCTAGTCGCGTTCAGTGAACTACCACAGCCACACTCAAAGGGTTTGGTCACGTTCAATGAGAACTATCACGGCTAGGTTAATGAGCAATGCAGTTTATTAAAGCAACAGATACACAGGTTCTTTGGATTGCCGGTGATACAATTACTGCCTACAAAGCACATGCAAATGCCTAAGTATGAATATAAACTACTTGGCTACAAACACGTTAAAAGATGTAAGTGACTCTATATAGAGATTTCTAAGTTTCCCGGGGAGGCACTTGGTATAACCAAGTGTTCAAATCTTACCCAAAGGCGTCCCGATGCGGGGAAGAGAGGCTCAGCCCGTCGACTGGTCCCAGAAGTTAGAGTAGTACACGGCGATGGTATCTTCCCTAACATTCTTTCTTTTGCRCGCTATTTTTATATTATTTGTTATCTTTCAGGTGGAACTTGAGGGGCTCTAGTCATACATATCTTTGTTATGATTGTTGTAAAACTTTCTCGCTTCATTATTGCACCAAAAGGACAGCATTTCATCAAAAAAGTGACAGACCGCTGACTCAGGGTAGCGAATGTGCAACTTATCGGTGCCGTGGTGTCTCTCAGTCTCCGTCATGCCCCCGTTATCTCACAGAGCCTGGCCGCGGTGTCTCCACTCCGCTCCGTCCTCCGTACTGTTCCTCTCAGGGTCAGCACACCAAGCTCCCCTGATGTACTAACATCTAAGGTTACAGGCCTAGGAGACTCTCACGGAGACAAGGTTGAGGATAAGGAATGGATTCCTCGTATACCAGCTGCACTAGACCCTGAAAACTTCGTCAATGCTGTTCCTTTCTTTAAAACGTTAATATAAATCAAATCTCTAAGTTACCTCCAGCAATTATGCCACAATACTCCTCCTAAGCCCAGATGGTCATTGTATATATTTAGCTGAAACATTCTGATAAAAATATGATTATTCAAGTCATTCAGTACATTAGGTACTTACACTGTGAAATCTAATTGTTAAGGAGAGAACAAGTTGAAAGAAAGCTAATTTTCTATAGAAAAAGTTCAGGATATTCTCCTTTCAAAACCAAATGGTTTATTTTTTTTAGTCAAAGAAGAATTATGGTAACGCCTTCTCCCCTCTTTGGTCAGACCAAGCCATTTAATGTAAAAGGAGAAGGTTTCAATGCTCTTCTCCAAGTACAATCTCAGAAGAGAAGGACTTGCTTAGTAGTAACAGGAAGCAGGATTTGGGGACATGAAAAGAACAGAATATAATATTTATATTTAATATTGCAATAGCATATGACTTCTACATAAGAATAAAGTAGAAAAATGTCCTACATGGGGGGGGGGGGGGAAGGATTGATCACTTTTGCATTTCTTTCTCATAGATTAAAAAAGGATGTCTATACTTGTAACAATAAAAAGAAAAGTCAGGTCATAATGAAGCATATCATATTAAACCTTCATACAGCCTAGGAAACACAAATTTATGTCTCTACTGCAAGATTTCAATGTTAGAAGAGACCATCCTTTACCTGGCAAAGTATGGGCTTTTGATAGAAGAACACAAATTACATATTTATGATTGCAACTGCCAAGCCTACTTATGAGTGCTATAAAGATCTCTGAAGTATTCTGGAATTAGACAATCCTAAATCCAAGGAAAGGAGCTGAGATTAATACTTTGACATGAGGAGATACCTCAACATGAAACTTTTGTAGTAGATTTGTATATGTGTACAYGTTTTTTGTGTGTGTATGTATATGCGCATGCGTGCGGGTATCTTGGGCTGCATTAGGAGGAGTGHTGCCAGCAGGTCRAGGGAGGTGATCCTTCCCCTCTACTCAGCACTGGTGAAGCCACATTTGAAGTAGTGTGCCCAGTTCTGGGCTCTCCGATACAAAAGAGACATGAACATACTGGAGAAAGTGTAATGAAGGGCCATGAAGATGATTAAGGGACTGGAACATCTTTCATAGGAGAAAAGGCTGAGAGAGTAGAGACGGTTCAGTCTGGAGAAGAGATGGCTCGAGGGATCTTGTCAATGTATATAAATACCTGAGGGAAGGGTGTGAAGAAGACAGAGCCAGGTTCCTTTGTGGTGTCAGGACAAGAGGCATTGGGCACAAACTAAGACATAGGAGGTTCCCTCTGAACATCAGGAAACACTTTTTTACTGTGAGGGTGACTAAGCACTGGCACAGGTTGCCCCTGGAGGTTGTAGAGTCTCCATCCTTGGAGAGATCCAAAAGCTCTCTGGACATGGTCCTGAGTACCTAGCTCCAGGTGGCCCTGCTTGAGCATGGTTTTGGACCAGATGACCTCCAGAGGTCCCTTCCAACCTCAGCAATTCTGTGATTCAATGATGTTATTTATAACACACCAGCAGTTTATGAGAGCAATATGGTACAAAACAAGAATAGTATAGGTTATCCATTATGAAGATAATGCTAACAAGACATCAATATTTAGTTATTATTTATTAGAAAGAGAAATAAAGGCCATTACCTTGTAACCTTCATCTATACATCACGTCCCACACAGCCTGAGTTGCCCCATGCTTCTGTCTGAACTTGGGGATGGATAACCAGAAAAATCATCGTGAAAGACTATTGCACAGGCATGTGAACATACAAAAATTCTGTAATGCATTTACTAACTTTGCTTTTTTTTAATAAAAGAGATAATCTACTTGATTCAGCTTCATTGTAAAAGGGAGGGTTGAAGGTCACAATTATACTATAATTCTCATTACTGACCTCATGAACAGAATGAGCACTCATCCTGAGCTGTCACATGCCCATCTTTATGACTCTGGGTATAGGCATGGAAATCTCCACTGAGAGCTAATGTGGCTGAATAGTGTGCCTCCTATTCTCTGCCACACTGTACGTCCTGTTCCTCTGTGTTTTCTTGTTAGGTGTCTTGCTAGCATGTTTTGTGCAAAAGGGAACTAAAACTCAGAAGATTTTACTGAGTGTTATAAAATTCTGGTAGGGACGGATCTCACTATTTACAGAGATACCTTTGACTAAAAATATTGGAATGCTTAAAAAAAAYTAAGCTCCTGACTCCAGTACGAAGTTTAGAGCATTATAAACTTAATGCCMAAATTTTCTATTCAGACAGTGAAAGATCTAAAGAATCCATGAAAACTGATTGASAAATCGTACATGATGAGTGGAGCTACCAAGCACTAGCCAAGAAGTGTACACAAGAAGGGCAAGTGCAACCTCCACTACTTTCTACATTTAAGACACTTAACTCCAGATTTCATGTACGGTGCTGCCCCCCTGGGTCCTTACACTGTCCTTACACATCTTCTGCCAGTAGGTACCTTACAAGTAGGGTGTGTGCCACTGAAGAAGGAAGTGGAGGAGKTTTTGGTGGTTATTGGTTGCAGGGTTGTTTCAAAATCTTTATTAGACAGTAATTACATGGAATAAATATTTGGAGACAAATTGCAAGAGGTCTATCTCTTTTCAGGTGTGCTTTGAATATGCCTAATGAATTAGACTTATTTCAGAAATAAAAAAAAAAAAAAGAAGAGTAGATGTATCTAAAACTTAGTTCAGGTCATAATGAAGCATATCAAGAACTATGTATATATATTTTTAGTTATTTCAGCAGACATGCTCACTTTCAAGTGCTTAGAAAACTCTCAGGTTAAATAAGAAAGCTACCAGTGGGTATTTTATTGTGGAACAAGTGAAAATTTCTCTTTCTGTTCTTTCTGGTCATGCTTCTTAAAGAACACATTAGATCAGATCTAAATCTCAGATATTTGGATGAAAAAAAAAAACTGCTTTGAAACTCAAGTACATGTAGTATCAATTAATTTCTTTAGGTCACCTTTTGGATCTGTCCTACAGCAAAACCCAGAATCTTTTTTCAAATCCTGAACTATACTACAATGATGATCCTTAAGCCAGGTCTGTAATAAAAATATATGCAACAGAGTTCAACAGATCAGCTTTACCATCAAGTATTTTAGCTACTTTGGATCTTTAGCCAAGGAACAGTCTATCTGAAGTCAGAATGTTCTTACATGCAATAATGTGCTCTATTATCTTGTCAAAAGCATTTTTTAATATGTAAAGGCTATTCTCCCCTGGCTCTTACTTGGTCCAATCCATCCTTTTTTTCAGATTTCAAAATGTTTGCAAGAACTTTCTTAACTTTCTACATCATTGTCTACTTATAAGCCTGGAGAACCTGGTGTCTGTAACCTAAGCTGTTTCCCTTGATGTTTGGCATCTGAAAGCTCTGAGAATTCATGTTCTATTTGGAGTTTGGCTCATCCCTAAATCCCTGAGGAAAACCCAGCTGGAGCTATCACTGCCAAAATTACTAAGCCTCTCACTGCAGATCAAACTCTGTGGCTTCTTTTAAATTCACAGAATCAGCCATAAATATGGGGACCTGCTATAAAGCTAAATGAAAACAACATTCTCATCAGATCCACTAATGCTTTTAACAGCAACAACATTGACAAGAAGGTCAATTTTACTAAGCARCTACTGGGAAGCTTCTTGCTCACAGAGTTGTTTTTAACGAATTTGATGTAATTTTGATCAAGGGCATATTGTGAAAAATGAAATTTTCTGTAAACTTAGTATTTTGCCTTATGTCTCTCTACAATCCTAAATACTGAAGCCCTTGTGACATGATCTTTAGCTCTTGACATGGAAAGTCCCCCCGCCCTCTCCAAGCCCTTACRCACCACACACAAACACACATATATGCACACACACACTTTAGATGAAAATAAATATAATTTTTTTTACAAGAAGGGCTGGAGGGAGGATCCGGGGAACTACAAGCCTGTCAGCCTGACCTCGGTACCAGGGAAGATCATGGAGCGGTTCATCTTGAGGATGCTCACGAGACAGGTGCAGGACAACTGGGGGATCGGACCCAACCAGCATGGGTTCATGAAGGGCAGGTCCTGCTTGACCAACCTGATCTCCTTATACAACCGCGTGACCCACCTAGTGGATGAGGGGAAGGCTGTGGATGTGGTCTACCTGGACTTTAGTAAAGCCTTTGACACTGTCTCCCACAGCATTCTCTTAGAGAATCTGGCGGCTCATGGCTTGGACGGGTGTACTCTTTGCTGGGTAAAAAACTGGCTGGACGGCCGAGCCCAGAGAGTTGTGGTGAATGGAGTCAAATCCAGTTGGCGGCCAGTCACAAGCAGTGTTCCCCAGGGCTCCGTTTTGCGGCCAGTCTTGTTTAATGTCTTTATCAATGATCTGGACGAGGGGATCGAGTGCTCCCTCAGTAAGTTTGCAGATGACA
>JASVER010000004.1:6334158-6368634 GCA_030449065.1 Oceanodroma leucorhoa | reverse complement strand
GTGTTGGTCTCTTCTCCCAAGTAACAAGTGATAGGACGAGAAGAAATGGCCTCAAGTTGTGCCAGGGGAGGTTTAGATTGGATATTAGGAAAAATGTCTTCCCCGAAAGAGTTGTCAAGCATTGGAACAGGCTGCCCAGGGAAGTGATTGGGTCACTATCGCTGGAGGTGTTCAAAAAATGTGTGGATGTGGCGCTTCGGGGCATGGTTTAGTGGGCATGGATGCTGGGTTGACGGTTGGACTCAATGATCTTAAAGGTCTTTTCCAACCTTAATGATTCTATGATTCTATGATTCTATGATAATAAAAAGTTTCCAGTCATCTGTTTAGCACCATGTTTAATATAATGCAAAAATAATAAAATGGAGCACAGCAACTCATTAAACATAGACACCTGCACACACTGAAACAGATGGGTAATATGAATTTAATACAACCATTTTGTTTTTTAGTCAGAGATGCCTTTTCCATCTTCACCAGCTTTCAATGCCTTTTTGAAATCACATGGCAAATCCCCGGGAAACTCTTCTGATCTTCCAAAGCTAGGCTGTGGGTATGCCATTTACCACATCATCTTCCTCCCCTCATACTGATATTCTTATATCGTTCTTTCAAACTACGTAACTCTCTCCCATTAACTATGCTTAGAAAATAAGCTGTTTTGGGACAGGCATTGTCATTAGCTGACTTTTGTCATTTATTTAGTGTTTAAGTCTTCAATGTGAATAAGGCAATCACAGATACAAAAAGTTCCTCAGCTTGTATAATCCTCACTGTAGTATATCTGAGAAGGAGTTGTTACTCCTCAGTGAACTCCAATAGCTATATATATCACATTTTTGTACTGTCTGACAGTAGCTTATCATGGTGGTCTTTTCCAGATGAGTCCTGCTTCTGTGTGTCAGAAATTATACATCTCTAGGAATAGCAGTTATTTAAGAAAACCTTGTGAATAAATCTATTTTTCTTAAAGTGGTGTAAATTAGGAGTAACTCTACTGCAATTTTGTTACCTGAATAGGAAATTGTCAGGTCTTTATGTTCCTTTTACAGTTAGCAGAGGGAGGCAGGCTTTAGATGCAGCTAAGTTAGACTTCTGTTCTGAATTACCCTTCGGCTGAACCTTTCCACTGACTATATCTGAAGGCAGGCAGTGCTAACTTCATCTGACTTAAATATCCACAGAACATGGCTTGACTGAATGCTGCARCCCTTTCCAAGGATTTGATAAAAAAACACTGCATACGATCCTTCCTTACCAACTTTGTCAATGGAGAGTGTGAGAAAGATAACCAAAATGTGGTCAGGCAACTGAATAAATACTTGAGCCGTGAGGCATAACAAGGTAAAGTCTATTAACTGACACCTTTACACCACAGCATGCAACCATGACTCAGAAATAAACACACCTTGACAGAGTCAGAAATACTGTACATAATTTTGTGGCAATTTTTTATTTGGAGGTAACAAATACGATGTATTCAGGAGCTTGATTAGAGATAGCATATTGTCCTTCATAAAGGCAATATCCTCAGCATGAACAATGAAGTTCTGGCAAGTTTCTCCAACCTTTAGCAAACTATAGTACACTCATAGTTCGTCTTTTGTCTATCTACACTCCTGTCCATCTTTCCAGGGGCATTGTGCCTGTAACAGATTTTTATTTTCATTTCATTTCAACTGCCAAGATAATGTGCATTTAGATGGTTAGTGTGCAAATTAGTTCAAAACCTTCCCCCCAATTCTGCAGAAGCTCCCTCCTCTGAGACTTCATTGCCTCATTATTTCAAGTGCATCTCTTCTGGACAATATTTGATTTGCATGAGCCAAAAAAAATTACCTGAATAGAGTAGAGGCAAAAAGATGGATTTTACATATGCATGTGGCTGCCAGTAAGGCAGAATGTATTCCACTGGGCACATGGGAAACCCATTAAGAACAGTTGTGATGTCAAAATATGTGCAGCTCAAAAGTGCAGTCAGACATTTCGTCTTAGGTTTGCAGCTGGCAAACAGCAATATCAATGGAAATTGCCATATCAGGAACCAGAACACACATATGCACACACACACACATTTACTTGAYATATGTGATGTGGGTTTAAACACATAAAAATAGATTATAGTTTCCAAAAGCAACTTTTAGTTTTTGTAAAAGATGTAGATCTTCAGACTCTAGGAGATAATTTGCGTGAATGAGTGTCTGGGTTTGGAGAAAGGATGTACAGTTGGCCACTCCTGAATAAGATTGTGTAAAAGGATCAACAGCATCCTCCATCCAGACTAGTCAAGTTATATTGGAATTTTAACTAAATTGCGAAACAATTAATGGTATTCCATATCCCTACCCACAGACTATTACACTTCCCTGATCCTTCTTCGAATCTCACCTGAAATCTCTCTTTATCATCAGTTTAGTTTGTTACATTGGGAAGATTAGACTCCACAGATCTTTCCCAGCATAGCCAACTAAATGTGATTTTTGTCCCACCCCTAAGAAAAGGCCCCAGGCATTGTACTGACCTGCCAGAACTGGRTTGCACGAAGTCTCTGGATTTATCTTGCCCTGAGTTATTTTCACCTGGTTTTAACACCTCATCTTTCTGCTTAAAATACACTGTTGACATAAGGATTCAGAAGGACATTGGATAGGTGAAAGTAACACCAGAATAAAAGGGATTAAACTAATAAGGTTTTTTTTTCATTCGTTTAGGATTTTTTAATTTTTTTACAGTTTTAACTGTGTTACTGAAGAGGTTTTTCCTGAATTCATTTGAACTAAGAGTGTTGTAACTGGAAATCACCTGCATTTTTAGTATTATTAACTTTTTTATTTTGATTAGGTTGTTAACACTTTAAGTAGACTAATAATATATTGTTATCTCCACATATAAACTGTTTCCCCTCTTATCCAAAACAAGTTTGACATTTTGGTTATGCCTTACCATAGTTTGGTCAAATAATGTACAGAAATTTTCCCACCTTTGTTATGGACTCTAAATAGACATGATAACCTGTGTTCTTATAGTACAAGGACTGCATCCCCATAAATGAGTTGTTTGTTGGAAAATACTCCAAAATGTTCAGYTAAGAGTATACCCGATGGCATGTTGAAAAGCTTAGTGTAACAGCAAGGCAAAATACTGAAGTAACTGATTCTAATTAYAGACTCCTTATATCTTCTCCTAGAAATGGACCCAATTGCCACAACTCATAGAGGCCAGTAGATCAGTTGCTGGATTTAGCTTCTTGCACAAAATTCTGCCCTGACCTAGAAACTTGATTTATTAATTCCAGTTTACCAAATGGAATTATTAAAATACACCTACCCTTCGAACATATATTCATTTTAAGTCAGGCTGATACGACGTTTCATCCCGAAGCATTATTATAATTATGTTTTGGTTAATTATCTCTCTCTGGAAACAATATAGTCAATTAGCTCAATGCAGAATGATTTTCAGATCCCATTTTGGTAATTCAACATTACTCTGGACTGATCATATCCTATTCTAAGCATACATTTTGTTGTTGTTTTTATAATASCTGTGCAACTCTGTCTGTTTATCCATAACAGATTAACCACAGGCATCATTAGATCATCTATTAGTTTCATTTTCAACTGTATATGACCTGCAGGTATATTCAAAATGGACCTGAGCCTAGGTCAGATTCAAATAATAACTCTATAAGAAACCAAGCTGATATAAAAATACTCAGAATCATGCGTTTAATTGTAAAGGTATATTTTCTTATAATAAAGCTGTCTTCCTTTAGTTTCTGAACTGGTCAGTCAGGAAAAACCCTGTTAAGTGATAACTTCAGTATCTAAGAATTAGGAGGAAGAGTAAATTTTCCATTCTACTATGCAAATAGAAATTTCCAGCAGCTACTATTTAAAGTGAAGAGGTGCAAGGTGAAAAGATTTTTCTGAATCACATTTCGTCTTCCATTGAAAACTGCATAGTCTGCATGATCRAAACTCTTCATTTACCTCTGGACTCTCCTATTAATATCTAGCAGTAAATCAGATGAAATGAAGAATGCTGCCACAGGGTAGAAGTATGAAGGCAATTCATCTTAAAAAGAGTTTCGTATATTTGAATTTCATAAAGTGAGGATTCTAAACCAAAGTGAGAAATTACTGAAGTCATATCTCAAATGTCATCTTCTATTAAAAAAACAAAAAAACTTAATGCAAAATTATTTCTACTCATATACTGAGATATATTTACTCTTGTTGTTACTGTTGTTATTAACTGCAAAGAAAACTAGTGCCAATGTATTTATGTTCACAGAATACGTTTATTAAAAAAACATTTGGAGGCTTACAGMTTTTTGCTGTTTGACTAGAAAACTGACAGGAAAATTTTGCTTCATCTGGTGCCAAAAATTTATTTCTTATGTTTCAATATTAAATCATCACTTACGGTATTTTTCTACCGTGGAAAACATATCTTTCAAATTAGCATTTTAGAGCTTGCTTTTTTTTCTTTTACATCAAATGTGCTCATATCTTCAAAATACTATTTTACTTCTACTTTGTAGCTTTCTATTTCTATTTATAAAAATCCATGGTATTAACATTATTACATGCAGACTCTAATAACTGAACTGCTCTAGATGGTTTCATCAGCAACTGAGAGCAGTCAGTTGTTGACAAGAGGGCTGGAATGCTGACAGTAATAGGTTCCAGCATGGTCTTGCACAGGATGTGAAGAGAAGTCAGTTGCTATGAAGTTATTTTTAACATCTGAATATGCAAGCAACATTTCTGGGAGGAGAAATAATAGATTAAGAAATCACCCTGGAGAAAAAATATAAGCAACATGTTTTATATGTTTTCAAATATAAACTTTATATTGAAATCCTACACTACAATATGCATCAGAAGTCTGGGTAGAGTATAAGAGGAATGCTAGCAGACTTACTATCAAATAATTTTTATTTTAAAAGTTATCCACATTATTCTGTATATTACAAAACATCTTAAAATGTACTAAAAATATTTCCTATGTAGGTTATTTCTTTTTTTTTTTCTTGACTGGAAAATTATACTTTGAAAGGCAGCAGAGAAGTACTGTTGCATGCTTATAATTGCCCTGAGGTTTGATTCCTTTTTAATACATTCTGAAAAGTCAGAACGCTGATCTGTGCTTCAGTAAACTGATACCATCCAAGTGTATGTCTTGTCAAGGGAACAGAGCGGCTTCTTTTGCTGTATTCAGTCTTCAGATCACCACAGAGTCTGCAAACTTTAACTTTCTTCATTCTTAAAGGCTGACTGCACAGAAACCTTAAGCAGACTAATACCTATTTGAAAAATACCATAAATAATATTCCAAAGAATGGCTAAAATGATGACCATTGATTAATGTAATTTCTCTCACCAGCTTAAATGTACATACAAGGACCTCTTGTTGACAACAAAACTTCAGAGATTTCTGTACAGCAGGAAACTAGAGTCACAACAGATCTTTTTTACCAATGTTAACATCGGTAAAATGTTCATTATAATCACACGCTGGTGCCATATTACTAAATAGAGCTGCTCTTATAGAGGAATGGCTCACACCATTCCTGATTATGATTGAAGGTAGCTGGATACTGCTTGCATGCATTGAGGAGTGCTAAGCAGAAGCACATTGTTTTTTAAGTGAATAGCAGAGGGCAAATGCAGTCATTCAAAGGATTCATATAGTATCACCCCATGCTGCTATAGCTAACTTGGTAAGAAGATAATTATGTGTCCTGATTTTGGCATCTGTTTTCCTCAGCTTTTTCTCTTAGTCACCCTAATCCAGGTCACAGCATGACCAGGTGAAGGCCATGCCTCAGGCATTAGAAGAAACATYTACTACTTGTTTAGCAAAGCCTTGTGAAAATGGAAGACACTTGTCACTAGTTTGTTTGCAGTAGGTGGAAGGCTTTGTTTTCCACAGTATATATATCCTGACAGGTTCCTGGGCATGGCCCCTCTGCCTGGGGCTTTGGCTGCTGGGCTCAGGGCAAACCATTTGGCCAGCTGGGTTCAAGGGCAGCTGGTAAGAGCTGCTGTGAAGAAAGAACCAGAGGAGGCCTTGTTCCTCCTTCCCAGGGGAGCTGCTTTTAAGCTGAGGCTCTACCATTGGCTGCCCCYGAGCTACAGCTCCTGCCACACTGCAGCCCAGCCCTGCCCAGGCGCGGGACCATCTGATCCCGATCCCCACCCACACGCTGACATCCTGGCCTGGTTTCAGCCCATCCCCACAGCTCCGCTCGGTGATCCCAGGGCCATGTTTGACCCCCATGCCTCTCACCGGGCCTGATCAGGACCCCAGCAGACTGATGTCCTGGACTGACCTCGGCCTGGGCTGTCCCTAGGGAGGTGCCTGATGCCCAGGGCTGGGGCTGCCTCTGGCTGCCCCCGATCCTGCCCCGCTCCCCGGCTGGACTGGTGGGACTGGCTGTCATGCCCTGTCCTGCTGGTACCTGTGGGGACCACTGAGCAGTCATACTGCTCAGGCTATTTTATTTTTTTTCATTCCATGGATCTACCTTTGCACTGGCTGACCAGCAATCTTTGAAAGTTACAAACTATTTATCAACTCGTACTTGCTGGTAACACAGATTAAGGACTGTAGTTCTGCTTTCTGACTTGACCAGGCCATAAGGTATAATCCTGTTACCTCTGTACTGGATCCTGCAATAAAAGATTAATGAAAAAGTTTTCCTGATGAAAGAATGTTTAAGAATGCATTTGTCTGTCTGMTAGTTTGTTCTAATGACTAATAGCCTCTTACATTGAAAATGTATTTCTTATTTCTTACTTCAGTTTGACTGGTTTAGTTTAGCTCTCCAGTCTATTTCAAGTACTTCTCAGACATACATGGATGGAAGCATAACTATGGCATTTGGCATCCTTTTGACCTCTCTCATAGCTGTGTGGGGATTCTGAACGGCCTGCATGTTGAGCTGCTGTGAGAATGGAATTTAACTAGCAGATGTGCACGTATGCCTGAGATAAGACCTGAACATGTTGCTCCAGCTTGTTATTCTGTAAGGGAGCTGAAAACTTCAAGAAGAATCGTGTGATTGGCTAAGTCCAAGGTTGAGAACAAACGTGTGGATCATTGCCAAGGGAAAGAGAGACTGTTTTTCTCAGTTTTTCTCAGGGATACGATCCGGGTGATGATYGGGAGAGACAGCAGTACCACCCTGCTATAGTAAGGGATATATACTCCTGTATTGTATCAATAAATGATTCTGTGCATGCATATGYGAGGGTTTGTGCCTTTACTTCTCTGACATGGCTGGACACCGTTTAATTAAAGCAAAATTGTATGAGGCAAGTGTGTTTCTCACATGAAAGAGTTCAAAAGGATTTTGCTACTTCACATGAACAAAGAACAAATATTTTCACAAATCACTTTATGTATGGAGAACCAAGAAGACGACGACAACCATTTATGGATCAGGAAGCAAATAAAAGAGGAAGACACAGCCAAGCTGAGTCCAGGCTGATGCAAAACTTCACCTATCCAAAGGCGCGACAGACTCTCATGATGCCTACTGAGATTATGCTTCCCCAGAGAGCTTGGCAAAATCTACAGACATTGGATCATGGACAAAACAAAATCTGGTTATCAGAAAAGCAAGAGTTTATCYTTAGTTCCTTTAAAAAAGTGCACCCCTCTCATGCTATGAACTGTTCTGTCCAAATTAGTCCTGCTTCCAACATACCAACTTCTGTATATCTGTTGTATCAGAAAGCAGTGATTCTACAGTGGTTTTCTTTCCGCCTAAACTTTTTTTTAATGTTCTACACATTTCCAAAAAATAACAGCCCAGAGGAATATGTTTTATGTTTTTGCTGATCACTTAGTAAAAGTTATGTTTGTTTTGGTTTTTTTTTTTTTTTTTTTTTACTAATATCTGTTGTATAGGCCATCCTGGTACATAGGTAATTTTATATTAAAAAAGCAAGAGTAACATTTTCCATAATGCAGTGAGAAAAATGGATCTGAAACACAGCCCAGCCTGTATATCTCTTGTGCCCAGAGACAGCATCATGTCACAATTGTGTGTTATATCAGTTTTTATGAGGAATATGAGATAGCAAACAAAACACCACATCATGTAACACTAAGGCATAGGACGTACAGTAGTAGTACATAGAAATACAGAAGTATCATACACATGAAATAAGTTCTTTTATACAATTCTTTATTTTATAAAAATTATTTTTTTAAGGGGTTGCGGGGACTCCAATCACCTCAGACATATTTGCTGCTTATTTTTAGATTCTTCAACATATGTAATCAGGAGAGTTTTCTGCCCCCAGAAGAGGGTATCTAAGAAGCCCCACCGAAAAAAAACCAAACAAAMCAAACCAAMCAAACAAACTAAACTAAACAAAAAACCCCAGACCCCACAAGCAAACAAGAAAAAAACCCAAAACAGAACATATAAACTTCTAAATAATGCAGTGTGACAAAGAAGTTACATGGCTAAGGCTTATGAATCCTATGGTTACATGTGAGCACCTCCTGGGTGATATTGTCTTTGCTCATCTTATAATTTAAGTAACGTGACATCTTTACACTTTGCCAAAGATTTCCAACCACTCATTTCTCATTGAAGCACACACACACATCTTTGGAGGTGCCTTACAGACCTGATTATTTCCTGTGTAGGAAGAAATCAAGAGCTCTCTTGGATATGTTTTTATGCCCCATTTAATTCTGTGCTATATATCTGTAGTTGGATGATTCCTCTCTTAGTCACAGTGAAATTACTGCATCAGACACTGACAGTAAAAAGRGTTCTACCTTGCCCATTACAGTGCAGGAAGCATGAACTGAAATTTTCAGAGCGCCTAACTGAGTCTCTTTTTTTGGAGGCCAAAAACAGACAATGTTCTACCAAATTGTTTGAAGTCTGTGAGACTCCTTTGGAAAGCAGCAAATGAAAAAATCTTGGCATAAATCTGGCGAACGGACACTTGAGAAACGAATTTAAATTACTAATATTTAAATAGGAGTGCTAAGAATATGTATGATTCTTAGGTTAAATATAACATACACAAAAGGGTGACAGGGTAGAGAATACATTGAACTAGTAAAAAAGAATGGCAACTAATAGTGTTAAAAATGAGCAGGAACTTTCTTGATTTGAAAATGTAGCCCAGGCAGTACAGAATTTAATTATAAATAATCATCAGGGGAAAGGTTGCTTGCACTGTGGCAGTGAATAACTGTTAGAATTTATAAAATATGAGAAAATAAAAATTTTTGAGAAAAAAAATAATTAAAATCTCAAGTAACGTAATCATTGGAACATTTTGTAGTATTTAAGGCTTACCAAGAAATATTACTCACACATTACTGAAAACCAGTATTATTTGTAATGCTTCCCTTGTCAGTCAGTCTCAACTTCGTTAGAGCTGATTTACTGAGCTTTTTGAAGACCCAAAAACCAGCCTGTGCTCAACCCTGCTCTGCGTCTTGATATTTTAGTTGTGCCAACTGTGGTATGGTTAAATAGCCTGATGCTCATTATTGATTATGACATAAAGGGCATCCACAATTTGGGACTGMATTTATAAAGTGCTATAAGATTGTTTATGGTGATACTGACTATTGATGATGTTGCACTGCTTAAATGCAGAAGCACAGTTCCTGCTCTGAATTTKTGTTAAATATGTCCATGAGGTTATGTTTTTCATTCAATAATTCAGTGTGGTCTGCTTTTGAACTATATTTTAACTACAGAATTTGGATTTCTGAACCTCCTTCACATCCTACAGCTTCATTTTCACTGTTCAGTTACTGGGCATACATTTACCAAAACCTGAAATTTCCTTGGAAGCTTCACAGATCACTTGTGATCTTTTAATAACTCAACATTTTCAGGACAGTGCCTAACATTGCTTTTCTTTGAGATCTCATGACTTTTTCAAAGATCTTTCTTTCTCTCTATCTGCCTTTCTATTCTTTGGTTGAACCAAATACAAGCAAATATGAGCAAATACCTGAAACTGGCTACATGCTATAGTTGACTAGCTGGGTGAAAATTTGCATTGAAAATGTATACATGAGACTTCCTTTCAGAGGAGTGCCTAGACTTTTAAAAGCTATGGGCATTTTTAAACATACATTAAACAACATTTTTAAACAAAATAAATACGAACTTATTCCAGGCACAAAAATCCTTCAGGCAAAGTGAAGGAGATGTGTCACAATTAACTTTTGATTCTGTGCTGCTGCTGTTCTCTCTGAGTCACACTGAGGTGACTGGATTTTGAGCTTTACTCTTTCAAATGTTTTCAGCTTTGTCAATTGGCTTTGTCTCTAGCAGCAAGAAATGTTTTCTTTTTTTGGTCAGAATGAAGGTACACAAGCATTTGATTTCTGGAGTCCATTCACAGTGTCAATGTATGSTTTTTTTGTTTTTATGTTATTTTCGCATACAGAACTGAGCAACCAGGATCTTATTCTGCTTTGTCTGTCTTGGTTTCTCTTCCCCTCACATATACTTCATGCATATACAAAACACATTAAAGAATGCGTTGCTCATTCTCATGTTTCTCTTTAGTGACTGCTCTTGAACATGCTCAGTAAATTTGACTGTCTTCTGGAGACTGCATCGAGAACCAAAGGATAATAATTCTGAAAATGTGGAAAAATGCACAAATAAATGAGTGAAGAATTAATTTTAAAATTGAAATTTGAACCTCCAGGAATATAAACTCAGAAGTACTTTCTAGATTAATTTGTAGTTTAATCTCTACTCCATAAAACCTGATCAAAGCCGAAAGGCTGTCTATCTAAGATAATCAGGCTTTATCCAGTGGTAAAGAAAACTTTCAAAAAAGATTAGTCTGCATCTTTTTTTTTTCTTCTGTTTTTTCATAAAGTTTAAATTTTAAATACCTGGGAAAAAACTTTCACTTGAACTTCAAGACCTTGTCTTCATTTTATGCTTATCAAAGTTATAACAGTAGTAAGACTAATGTGCTGACTCCTGAGATCTCGCATCATAAGATTTTAATGGCAGCTTGGTGAATAAATCCTACTACCAAATACAATAAATCATAGTTATATTCTAATCAGCCATGGTGAAGGACACTTCTTGTCTATGGTTAATTCAGATTTCTTCTTCCAATGTTTTCTGTTTTACCCCATTGGTCAATACAGTACTCTTAAAGGAGCTTCGGACTAGTATCTGTGCTAGTGCTTCAAAACCGCTTGGACCTGCTTTATCCAAACACTGTTAGCAGAATTTTGTTTAATTTGGTATTGCCAGTTCCCCAAGTGATGCTCACTTTACTTTAATCTCTTGGCATTATATATCCCCAAAAACAAGAGTCAAATCATACCTTGTGATCTGATTTCAAAGGAATTTACCAGGCATGAAACAGCTCCACTATATGTACAAATCTTGGGTTCCTCCATGGTCATCTCCATGGTACTCTATTTTCTTCTTTCCTTCAAGTCTTGAAATTCTGGCAATAATTTCAGTTCTCTCAGTTCTTCAGTTCTTCTCATTAACTTTTCTAATGAAGTCCAGCCTCTCAGGAACTTCCTGTTCCTGAGAGGCTGGACTTCATTAGAAAAGTTAATGATGGAGCGGAAAATGGAAGTAAGAAGAGCAAGTGGGTCTGTCAGCAAGTCCAAGGTCAGGAGAACTTATATTTTCYAGCACCATTTGTTTCTTCTGTCTACTCTAAGTGGAGACTGGAAATTCAAGATTCCACTTTACACAATGGAAAATCAAAGCCAGTGAGATGCTGAGAGAAACTGCTTGAATATTATTTTCTTAATTTTTCCATTACTGTATGAACCCAATTCCCGACTCCTCAGTGTCACTGAGTATCTTGGCTTGCTGTTTCCAAGGTGAAACAGTTTTTTGATTGTTTTTTTTGAGGGGTTGAGGAGGCTGTTGGTTTTTCTTTTGTTTGGTTAGTTTTGGTTTTGCTTTGGTTTTTTGTCACCGTACACACCCACACATRCCCCCAAAGGGACATACTACTTTTTTTTCTATCCCAATTTTTAACCTTGATGATGGTCTTTCTATGCACTCTTTTTTTCTGTGAGATAATCAGTGATTTTCAGTAACAGGCTGTTTACTCCCTCCTTTCAGATCGTTATTCTGTAAAGTACAACAGTAGCTATTAGTAACCATAGAATTCTTGCTTGTTATTTCCCTTCCATTCCTTAGTGTTTGATTCTTTACCATACCAAATAATCATGTTTGCCATATTCAGTTTTTTTTTCTCCAATAACTTCCAGTATTGTCACAAATATTATTAAAATTTAAACATATTACCTGTATGCTACCTCTCACGCTGCTTCTTTTAAAAGCTGTGGAAAAAAGAGTTGGATTTCTTAAAAAATATTTTCTGTAAAATTATGCTGCATGTTCCTGCTGTCTTTAACATTTAAGCATCTTTCCCCTCTTAATACTTTGTTTTGCTAGAACTAGAATGTACACAATAATGTGCAGGACCACTGAGCCCTTCATGAGTTCCTGACACCTCAGGTTTGTTTTTCTATTGTATTGAAAAAGATAAGTAGCATATTTGCTTACCTCTTGCCAAGAGTTTTCTCAAGATTTCCAGTGCTTTCTTATGAACATGGTTTGTTACTTAATTTGCTATTTCTAGCTAGACATGTTATCCATGTAAACTGAATTCTCTTTCACAACTTTTATTCTAGTGTTCTTTACAGCATTTATAGATGAATTGTCATTCATATTTCTGTTTATTTTTTTATATTATTAAAAGATATTAAAAATAGCATTTTGGAATAATTAGTAAGTATACAAATAATAGTATAATTATATAAAAGTATCATAGAATCATAGGACACCTCMGGTTGGAAGGGACCCATAAGGATCATTGAGTCCAACTCCTTTCTCCTCGCAAGATAATAATAATTTTCAAAGTAAATTATTACATATATTTCCTYCCACCTTTGATATTAGTTTCCTGTGTATTTCGCTGAACCATTTTCATTAGTACTGTTTGATATTTTCTTTTTGTCTTTTCCTTCTTTTCCTTCTTTTCTCTTTATGATTTTAACAAGCAATGTGTGGCAAATCTGATGTTCTACATAATAATATTTTCATAAAGATTTATGTCACTTGTAAACCCACTACAATTTCTTCTTCTCCTTTGCGTGTTTTCCTTTTTATGTTCCCTTTCCAATGTCAGTCTTGTTCTAGTACATTCTTTGTGTCTCTGGCACTTTAATTTAATGTGTCTTTTCACTTCAGGCCTTCCATTGATGAAAGTTAACACTTTCTTCTATCGTACATTCTTTAGCAGGTTCCTGCGATTCTTACTCAGGCAGAATTCCCAGTGAAAGTCAGTGTCATAATTCTCAACTTGGATTCAAATGTTCCTGAAATCACTTATTTGCTTCCAGAATTATGACATGAACTGAATCTTTTTGTCAATGAGTCATAAAAGAAGGCTGAGGGGTGACCTCATTGCAGTCTGCAACTTCCTCAAGGGGGGCAGTGGAGCAGGAGGTGCTGATCTCTTCTGYCTGGTGACCAGCGATGGGACATGAAGAAATGGAATGAAGGTGCATCAGGGGAAGCTCAGATTGGACATTAGGAAGAGGTTCTTCACAGAGAGGGTGGTCGGTCGGTCACTGGAACAGGCTCCCCAGGGAAGTGGTCACAGCACCAAGCCTGTCAGAGTTCAGGGAACATCTGGACAATGCTCTTAGTCTTAGGTTAGTTTTAGGTAGTCCTGCGAAGAGCAGGGAGTTGGACTTGATGATCCTTATGGGTCCCTTCCAACTTGAGATATTCTATGATTCTATGATAACAGTCTCAAATCCTCCCTAGATCAGACAGAGGACTAAAGGACATGCACACACAGAAAACTGTGAGCTACATTTGTCTAAGTATTGACTTAAAGTTCAAATGTTAATTTCCTTAAATCTAATATCTAGCAATAAGTAAACAAGCAAATATCTTTTGGAAAACAGATTACTTCTTTACCCTTTCTCTTTTTTTTCTTTTTTTTTCTTTTTTTTTTTTTTTCTCTTTCCTTGCTTAAATTTTAAATATGTTGGAACTTCAGAATTTACCAATAACTGTGTGGGCTGTGTCACCACTGTGTAACTCTAATTTTATGCTAGCGTAACTCCATTAGTATACACTGACATAGTACTGGAATTAAGTTATGGTAGTCTGGCTAACCAGAAATGTGAACACCATGAAGATGATCTGGGTGAAGAAGTTAACAATTAATACCCAAAAAGATCTGAAGTATCTGATTTTTAAAAGGCATTCACACCTCCCTTTTTCCCTGGGTCACTAGTTGACCTGGACCGCTTGTTGATCTCAGAAATTCCCATGAAACCTCGGTTTGGTGTATTGAGTCTGGCGGTTGAGCGCTCCTTGACCGTATCAGAGAATGAGAATTTTTAGTGATTACCACCTGGGACTGTGGCCAGGATGGAAATTTATGGATGACTAAAGCCAATCATCTTGCGAACCTATAAATGGTGGTCCTAAGTGAGAACCTTTGAGCTCTCCTGGACCGCAGTGGGCTGCACCCAGCATCTCCCTCTGAGTGGGACGCCTCTCAGAGCTCGCGAACTCTCAAGTCTGTAATATTCAGAGGACCGTCAGGACCTGTGCTAAACCCCCTTTACTCCTCGAAACTCARCCTTCACCCGTTGAGAGACAAATGCCTAGACATTTGATGTGAATATTTCTTCACTGAACTCGAGGGGAATTTTTGACAGGTACCTTCTGTATATTTATATACATATGTGTGTGTGTGTGTGTGTACTAATAGTAAGCATAATTTGTAATTAAGTCGTGATTGTAGTAGTCTTACTAACTTACTTACCTTGTAAATGTTAAATTTGTTAATGATTAAGTTCTACTAAGGTTTGTTAATGACTAGGTGATGATTAAGTGTTGCTAAACTGTGAATGAACCCTAGACTGCTGCTAAACTCATATAGTCCCTAAGATATAAACCCTTAGATGATTTTTCTTTATATGTTTCATCCGTGTAGTAAGTGATAGAGCGGACCTTGCCATCGAATTCTCTTAGGTCGCACCTTTATAAATCTCTATTAAAATCACTTTCTGCTAATACCTTTGAAGGTGATTCTTCAAGCTGCCTCTAAACCACTCATTTGCTACACATATACACATACTAGTCTATGTTTTTCGTTACATTGAGAGGTACTAAATTCAGATTTCTATCTATTCTTGCTGGGCTGAAATGACTGCTTGCCATTGTTTTATTCTGCTTACCTGATGAGTGAAAGGCAGAAGGATGACAAACTCATGCAAAAATCTAACAAATGTAAAGTAGGTTGAATGAGAGCATAAGAGCCTGATCAGTGTTTCATAGAGGTATAGCAAGGAATAATGACAGAAAGGCAGAAGAAAGAAATATAGCCATGCCTGGAAATACTACTTAACTATAATCCATCGAAATRTATCTAGCAAACAGAATGCTGGATAGCCAATCACTGAATCATTTAAAATTGGTTTGGTCAAAATGCTTGAGAATATAAATCATCTGGCAATTCTTCATTGGTGAGTGAGGGAATAAATGGCCTACCAGAATTTGATAGTTTTTCCTCATCACTGATTTTTACTGAAGAGTGATCTCTTATTGAAGCTGTTACCAGCATCATTAACAGAATGAATTTTGTAACCAAATGTGCATGCTAGATAAAAAAAAAAGAAAACAACTTTCCGTTGATATTAAATAATTCAGATAACCCTACATATAAACTAATCAATCCTAGGTTTTGTGGAATAACATTTTCTGAATGAGAAGATGTTAATAAAAAAAATCAGAATTTAAACATAAAAGTATATTATAGTGTATTTCACCGCCAAAATATGATTTCATTTCTCACTTTCAATGTAAGTCAAATATATAAAAGAGTTACAAGGCATAATCAAATCTGCTCTGTATTTTTGAGAAAGACAAATTTTTCAACTTCAAAAGTCCATATATAACCACTCTTTCTTTTTTTTTTTTTTTTTTTTTTTTAAAGGAAGGTTGTGTTTTTTTCTTCTGAGAGTCAGAGAGATTGTGCTGGTTTTGGGTGGGATAGAGTTAATTTTGTTTGTAGTAGCTAGTATGGAGCTATGTTTTGGATTTGTGCTGAAACAGTATTGATAATATAGAGAAGTTTTCCCTATGGCTAAGAAGTGTTTACCCAGAGTCAAGGCCTTCTCAGCTTCTCATGCTCTACTGACTGAGAAGGCTGGAGATATACACAAGAAGCTGGGAGGGGGCACAGCCAGGATAACTGACCAAAACTGGCTAATGGGATATTCYGTACCGTATGATGTCATGCTCAGTATATARACTAGGGAAAGCTGGCCGGGGGGCCACTGCTCGGGGACTGGCTGGGCATCTGTTGGTTGGTGGTAAGCAGTTGTGGGKTTTTTTTTTCATTTGTATCACTTGTCTTGGGTTTTATTTCTCTCTCTTTCTGTTATATTCCTTTTCATACTATTATTATTATTATTATTATTATTATTATTATTATTATTATTATTATATTTTATTCCAATTATTAAACTGTTCTTATCTCAACCCATAAGTGTTCTCATTTTTACTCTTCCGATTCTCTCCCCCATCCCACTGCGGGGCAGGGAGTGAGCGAGCAGCTGTGTGGTGTTTAGCTGCCTGCCGGGTTAAACTATGACAGAGATAAATAYATCAAATAAATGCAGAGTAAGATAAGATGTACACAGGCTGCACTACAYCTGAGAAACTTTCTAGCTATGAGGAGAGGAAAAAAAAGGAAAAACAAAGTTGGTTAACTGGGCTAATCTGGCAAGGAAATGAGAGAGTTTAGAGGATCTGAGAAGGGAGTATTAAATATTCTTTCAGTTCCCTTCCATCCAAGAATATTCTCARATCAAAGCTTGATTGGGAGACCTTAAAGCCTGGGAAAGGGCTTATTTCTATCAATCAGAGACATTTTTTGACAGATGATCTGAGTTACACTACAAAATTTTTATTTCCTTGATTTAAATCCTTTGAATTCAGCCTTCCCTTTAAATCTAGCTGAGAAAAATCTTGTTCCTCTACCTCTGATAGTTGGCCAAAACACTTGACAATAGTGCTTAGAAGGAAATTAGAGAGGATCAGAAATCAAAGGACACTTTCCACAATCCTTTGCTCTCATTTCTGCTGACTGTCCAGCTACCATCCTGCACATAACTGGGAAAGAAGTGATAAGATGCCATGATACTACAGCAACGATTATAGGCTGAACCTTTTAGTGGGAAGAGGCATCATTGTGCACTTGGCTCTAGAACTACATCTTTCGATATGAAAATGAGATTTAAAAAAAGGCAAAAAATGAGACAATATTAACTGATGGAAAAAGGTAACGTCATCTACCTATATGGCGTTGACAAGAGCAATACTTGAAAAGTGGATACAGTTAGGCATTCAAAAACATAAGAGACTACCACAGTCACTGAGTCCAGAATTTTGCAATTCAGTCTGATGTATAGCTGAAATCTAGTCCTGAAAAGAGAATATTACAGTTTGCATACATTCACACAGTATAAAACATAAAATGTTCCCCAGCCCTCTATCACAATGCGAAGATCTTTTCTACTTGAGACACGAATACTGTAAAGCACTGGAGAGAGGGAGCAGGAGAGATCAAAGGCAAAGTTACAAAAGGGATAAGAAAACCTTTAAAAAGTTCAGAAAACTGTCTCTAGAGTATTTTGTGGTCTGATTAACACACTTTCTAATAAGAAATGTAAAGAAATCACTATAGAGTTTGTTGCAAAGAAGATTAAGAAGCAATTTGATCACAATTCCATGAGATCCTATTCTATAATTGAGTTATTTAATTTAGCAGACAAAAGCATAACAAGATCCAATTACTAGGAATTAGAAAATTCTGACTCGAAATAAGCTTCAGATTTTTAACATTGTGTTAATCATGAATAGCTAAAAACAAAAGTAAGTCTCCTAGTGTAATCCACACTTCAGCTTATTGTTGAAGTTACAAACAAAACTATGCAGCGGAGTTAATATAACAGCTCAGTAAGAAGACCGGTATGATTCTTCTGACCTTAAAATGTCCAAGGTAACCACAACGTCTCTGTACAGTGCACAATGACCTTGTCACTTCTAATCAGTAATGGCTAATCACTTCTCTCCAAATGTAGCACTGTCCCTACTAGACCTCCAACCCATTTCATATGAGGATTTGCAAATATAATTCTCTCAATCTGAAATTGTAACTTTAACAGATCTACCAGATGTTGGGTTAATTCAAGACATTAAGTTACATAACTAAGGACCTTCATGAGTCTACTATCAACAGATTGATATTTACCCAGTGACTCCAATAACACTGAATATCTTTCCTGRGTATGTGTATAAACAACATTTTCTTACCAAAAAATAGCCTATGAAATAATGAGAACTTTAAGGAACACAGGACATACAACAGCTTTGGGGAGAAAAAAAAAAACAGTGAAAATAATTATTTTTCGAGAAAAAGAAAACATTCACATCAGTTAAATATATGCTAAGGAAATAGCCATTTAAACTTCATTTCTCCCTTCCTTTTAACTGWATATGACATCACTTTTAACCCCTAAGGAAGGTGCAGCACACATAACCCAAGTTCTTTTCAGAGCAACGCAAAGCATACTTAGTGTGGTATCTCAGGATGGGGAGAGACGATTCGCGAATGAAGCCGTACGTATAATACRTTACTATTGTCTGCCAGATTCCCAAAGATAGTGAGATTTATTAATTTGCTAAATTACTGTATACGAAGGTAGCTATTTTAGAATGTTTTAACAGTTTAACAGTACCTACTGAGATAAAATATACTTTCAATAAAAACACACAACTACCCAGCCCATGAACTGCCTGGTTGATAAGGCTGATTCATCTAAATCACTCATAGTCATAACACTTGGTCATGCACCTCAGCTGAGCTCAGCCTGGCTGAGCTCTAAGTTGGCAAAATATGAAGTAGCTCTGATCCAAATGCCATGTAGCCTTGTGAGCATGGCATTGGGTCTAGGTTAAAGTTCCCTTTTGAGAACTGCATTCTAGGTACCCATAAACTGTGAYGAAAATAACTGACCTGACAACTGGGGTATGCTCTAAAAAACACATCTGTCACGTCTTTGGTATTTTCTAACTACTCTTTTTGGTATCTCTCTGWTCATTTTCTCTTCTCTTTCTTAAATCCCTGTCTTTCCAGCATGTCCAAAGTATAAACGTTAGACTGCAAATGGAAGTATAACCTTTTTTGTCCAAGTGGAGTTTACAGTGGCCATGTTGATGATAATACCCAATCCTAACCTAGGCATTCCCAAAAGCAGTTCTTTAATTGCTAAGGTTTCAAGACTTGCTATTATGTGTAACTGTCATCCAAGTGAAAAAAATGTTTGGTTGGAGCTTCATTCCCTTTGAATTGTGTCTTGAAAGGTACAGTGTATTCTAATTCAACTCTTATCAGTGGAAGAACAACAACTTAAACAATATATTATCCAGAGCCCATTCAAAATATGCCAGATATTTGTGTGATATTTTTAAAACAAAAAGTAGAACTTAAGAAGCCATGTAACTCAGTTCAGTCTTTATGAAGATATATGCAATGTCTTACAAAACTGTTGCCTGATGACTGTTTTTAAATAAGAAAAACTTYTAAGAACTGAAGACTTTCAMAGGAAGTAAAAAAAAAAMCAAACAAAGAGACCTGTTGGAAGTTACATGGGGTTTTAATATGAGCAGATTACCATGGTCTGATCTAAAAATGTCTGGACATATACTTCAATGGTAGACTAGCAGAGATATGCTAGCCTCATGTTGTAATCYCAGCTCACTACTAGACGATGGGTGGAATTTTTCTTCATGCCGAGTCAAAGGGAAATGAACTGTGAACATGAGAGCTCAGCAGAGCAGTTCAAGATAAAAAGMAGAGATGACAAGGATAACAGGGGAATAAAATGAAATAATTTGGAGTAGAGGAATAGACACACACCAAGGGTTTTTTGTGAATAGTGAGGGAGGAGAGTGATTACCGGAGGGCAGAATAGACAGCACTGGATGGCAGAATAACTTTTACGGTATATTCAGGAGAACAGCACTGTTGGCAGGGTAGAAGAATAACACAATGGATTCTCACTGAGTGTGGACGGAGTCACCTAATAACTCAGATGAAGCGTGGCTAAAGAACAGTAGGAATGGGGATAGCCATCAACTCTCAAACGATAATATTCAAGGAGAAAATGACCTTAAGTTTCAGACCAGGAAGGAGCTGTGTAAGACTTCAAAAGTTAATATCTTGAAGGAAGTTAAAACAAGGGATTACAAGAGAGATCATGATCTCTGGTTTTGTCAAATTTCAGATATTTCAAGTGTCCTACTGAAATACATAAGCAGCCTGTAGTTTAGTACTTGAGGAACTCAATGAAAGTTTTGTGTCTGCAAAAATCAAATTCCCAATTAGTCGTTTCTTCCAGAAGAAGAAATAAATCACATGTTTCTCGAAACTTTTMATCTTTTTTTTTCTTCTTTCTTTTCATTTGTCCTTTACCTCAAAAGAGCTGAATCTTACTACTTTAGTTCTGAAATTCTTAGTGAGGAAAAGTATATTAAATGAGGTTTGAAGTGATTTTACATTGTGTTATTGATGTGCACTGCTCATCTCCTTTTTCATTGTCCCTCTTTTACATGACTTCTAAATGTTATGAAAAAAGCTAACTTTAGCCATATATTTCTGTAGTTAAAAAGATAATTAATTAGATGGCATTTCCTGGACACTGCAGTAACCCTACAAGTGTTTATAAATGGCCCTTACAGAAATAACTAACTTGTTACTATTTAAATATTCACAGGTTCTTCTTTTCCTAGCTACCAGAATATGTCTATAACTTTCCATTAAGGGTTATATCAAATTTGATTGGGAGATTGGAGTATTTTTTTCCACTGTGTCTGAACAATAATTTTCTATTGTTCCAGTTCCTGAAAAACTAAAAGATACTGTTTTATCAAYTAATATTTAGCTCAGCACTTAAGAATCTAAATACTTACATTAATTTTCAAAATATTTAAACTGAAGTGCAAACATTTATATAATTTAATCATCCTCTTACTACTATTATCTTTTTTAAAGTAAGAAACATATTCACTGATACAAAAAAAAAAAAAAAGAAATTGTTTTGAACAAA
The DNA here is from genome assembly GCA_030449065.1 of Oceanodroma leucorhoa. Lineage (NCBI taxonomy): Eukaryota > Metazoa > Chordata > Aves > Procellariiformes > Oceanodroma > Oceanodroma leucorhoa. The sequence continues at coordinate 6,347,430 of JASVER010000004.1, read as the reverse complement.
CATGAACCAAAAGTGCTGGAAAGACTCTGATAGGAATATCATGATTTTATTCTGCTATTTACAAGATCTCTGCTCTTCCATAATATCATGTTTTTTCTGCAGGAATAGATACATAACACTACAGAAAAAYAAGGAAAAAATTTAGAACGGTGAACCTATGAACCAACATTCTTGCAGTATTACCAACAAAAAATGCTAACTTATAGTTTGATTCCATCACTTTGTTCTGTTAAGTCTGACGTGAAACAGATTATGTGTGTTTACTTACTCTATGTTACTGAAGTATTATGATATATCATTACCTGGAGTACTGCATCCAGCTCTGGAGCCCTCAGCACAAGAAAGTCATGGACCTGTTGGAGTGGGTCCAGAGGAGGGCCACAAAAATGATCAGGSGGATGGAACGCCTCTCCTGTGAAAAAAGGCTGAGAGAGTTGGAGTTATTCAGCCTGGAGAAGAGAAGGCTCCGGGGAGACCTTATTGCAGCCTTTCAGTACTTAAAGGGGGCTTATAAGAAAGATGGGGACAGACTTTTTAGCAGGGCCTGTTGTGACAGGACAAGGGGGAATGGTTTTAAACTAAAAGAGGGTAGATTTAGACTAGATATAAGGAAGAAATTTTTTACGATAAGGGTGGTGAAAGACTGGCACAGGTTGCCCAGAGAGGTGGTAGATGCCCCATCCCTGGAAACATTCAGTGTCAGGCTGGACGGGGCTCTGAGCAATGTGATCTAGYTGCAGATGTCCCTGCCTACAGCAGGGAGTTTGGTCTAGATGACCTTTAAAGGTCCCTTCCAACCCAAACTATTCTATGATTCTATGATTCCAGACTGGCCTAAATTTTTTTTTGTATAATACCTATTCACCAAAAATGTAGTTTTGTGTAATGTAGAATAGATGCCATAGAATGTGATACTATTCACATAGTAAGGAATAGATGTCATGAATTTTTGCCCCGCCCCCCAAAAAAGAAATAAATTAAAATGTCATAATGGTTTACCTCCATCATTTTAAAAATTTACAGTTTTTAAAGCGAAATTCACAACAGTAATTTAATCATTACTCACAAAATACAGAAAGTTGTAGCACTGTCAATCTTCCTCACATTAGGTTAGTGCTTAGGACATTAATATAGAATAGGAGATATAATATCAAATCTCCTGGTTTATAAGGTTAACTTGAACTTTCATTTGCTATTTCTCTAATGATTACCCTAAGCCCTGCATAGTAAGTTATATTAAACATTTCTTCCCCTCCCCCCCCCTTCTCGAAATAAGCTTTGACTATTTATCCAAATTAATATAGTTCAAGCAAGACAAAAATAAAGAAACGATGTATATTTTATACCTTCTGGTACCTGAATGTGGGTTAATTTCTTTAACATAAGAAGAAAATTGGCAGTAGATTTTTTACCTCCTGAATAAGTGCTATGACACTGTCTTTGGAGTAACAAGGTCCATGGCCTTGTAGGAGTGTGGAGCTCTTGTTTCTCATTCCAGGAAAACGCTGCTTTGAAGTTCAGAGTGAGGCAGGCACTGTGATAACAGAGGCTGATTCTCTATAGTACCCTTTCCTTTGGTGTTTCCTCCTGATTAGTTTAAGCAACCCTCAGTTTACTGGCTGGCTTTTATGGATCCATTCTCAGCATATGCTACATAAAATGTCTATTGCTATACTAAAAAAGTAGACAGGGATGTATGTTTTAAACACCGTTTCAAAATAGTTCATGCTATCTAATTGCTAGCAYGTTTCCAGAAATGGTTTTGACCTTTATCAACAAGTGCTCTTCCAGATGATGTTCAGGCAGTGTGGGGGACTCTGTACTCCAGGGCTTGTTCCTCTCAGGCAGCATGGGTGACGGATCCCTGGTTGCAGCAGGGTGAGAGTTTAGCTAAATGACTACAAGCCATACTGCAGCTCCTGCCCTCAAGTTCAGAGAATGATCCAAAGCCCATTTTATTTTTTAGCAGAGGATTTTGGATTCCAACATGCTATATGCSTGAGCACCATGTACTTTGCCTTTTTCCAAAGCTATTCCTTAGTGATTTTCAAGATGTTGTGAACATTTTTCAGGCCAAATACATACCCTTTGAAGAATTCTGGGCTAGACTCCAGGAATAGAACAGAAGAAAAAACAAGAGTTACTCTCATATCCTCAGACTTCATATCAACACCTGAAATTTTACAGTCCTCAAATTCATCTGATTATATAGTCCTCTAAGACATATCTRTAGTCAACAATGGATAATTAATGATTCTCTCCTGCCCAAATAGAGAAAATGGAAGTACAGGGTGAATGATGAAATTATTAAGACTTGGAGAAAAGAAACAGATGTTCCTTTTTATGGGGCAATTCAGAAAGAGACTKAATAGTATGCTTAACATTAAACATGTATTTCAGTTACACCAGAGTCAATTGGACTTATGCGTACGTTAAAAGTAGATKAATAAAGATGGATCTATAGACTGATTCAGACCATGTGAGTTCAAGTATTATCATTCCAGGTGACACTAAACAGGTGCATAATATTAATGACATCCTGAAGAAAAAAAAATATTGTGTGTTTAGCAAAAGTGTTACATATTTTATTCCAGAAAAATAAAACAATATTTCCTTGGGAAGCAAAATAAAGACAAATAACTAACCTAGTTAGTTAGTTTAGCAGATATCTAAGCTGGTTTTTCATAGACGAGTAGTTCTAAAGTGAACTCACGATCTAATCTTTCACTATATTCATGAAATTGTTTTTATTTAAGTACAATGTCACATTTTTTTTCTCCTCTGTGTTTTCTTGAGTGCACTCTCTTTTCATTAAATAACCTGTTTACATTTTTCACTTTCAGCATACATTACAAATATTTTGAAAATATTTGCTAAATACATTAGTTGTACTTTTTTCTACGATTTTAAAAATATGACCTATTTTTACCCTGCCAGCTTAGAAACCAAGGGATAAAACACAAACAAGCAAGCAAAGAACCAAAAACCCTATGCTTTAAAAATCATGAAAAGTTATCTTATGTTCAGTTACCTTCTAATCTCAAGATTTTGAAGGACAGAGTTATTTAATTCATCATTKTTAGCCCTTCAGAATGACAATTGCAATGTCTTTCTTAAAATTACTKTTATTACTGTAAAATTACTGTAAAGTTACTGTTTAATACATTAATTTCATACAGAAGATTTAGAGAAAGTTTTTGCTATGACTGAGAGAAAAATTAACACTAAATACAGATGGAAATTGCATATTTATAAAGCAGGAGTTCTGTATTTTAACTGTAAAATTACATAATCTAGCAATTGAATCTACCCTTCAGATGATACCAGTAAAGAAGTGACACTGTAGAAGAAATCAGTTGCAGAAACAGGATTAGAAATGAATTGTCTTGTTTCATGGTTCAGCATCTTGCTGAACCATAGGACCATAAGRCTTTCCTTAAAGCCAAATAGTGATACTGTTTCTGTTGTAATCTGTTCAATCACTCTTGAGTGATTTTGGTGGCACTAGAAAGGGAGTTTGGCTCTAAGGTTTTAATAAAATTCTAATTCACTTTAGGTCAAAGAACATATGTCTTTCATTCATTTCATAAAAAAAAMCAACAAACACCCACATTCGGAGTAATGGTATACACATTATATTATGTCAGGGTACTCTGTGTTGGTCTGTTTGTACTGCCAAAGTACTCGKTTTAATAGAGGGTCTGTCTTGATGCTGTGTTATTTTATTAGTCAGCATGGAGATTAGCACCAAATGGTGTTTTGCTACTCCTGTGAAGCTCAGGAAAAGAGAAAAATAAATTAAAAAAAAAAAATCAATCCAAAGCCACAGTGTATTTTGTGGGTGGGTGTGAATATATGTGTGCTTTCCCATTTGAAAGGTAGAGAAGCAGACAATGATACTGACATTACATGACAGTGACATAACAGTAGAGCTATGATTATCTGAAGATTGTGAGAGACACCTGAAACCTTTGGATAATCAGAGGAAATGTACTGCAGCTTCACTCATGCACTGCTGTGACCTCCTCTTCCAAATACTTCACTTTTACACATTAAACTCTTCTCGTCAGGTTGACACTGAAGATGACAAATCCTTGAGGACGTATCTGATCACTGACAAATACAGAGCTTCACTTTTGAAACTTTGTTATACTTAAAAACTGCAGTCATTGCTATTTTACATATACGCAGAGCAAGACAATAAGTTCAAAAACATTAAAACAGATGGAAAGAGAATCATATTGTTGTAAAAGTTTTGTGAAGGACTTGTAGAAGATAAACAGTGTCCAACAGTAAGGTACAAAATTCCATAACACAGTATATCAAACACTTTGGGCGAATTAAATCAGCCCATGGAGCTAATAGGAACACTTTTCTCTGATATGATCTGTTTAAAAGATTATTACATAYTTTACTATTTTCTTTTGCCTAGAGGTAGGTGATATATAGCTTAGTAAGGGTAGGCCATCATATYATTTCATTTCTATTTGATTCTCATAGATAGAAACAAATATGCCCTCAGCACTTGTCTCATTATCCTTTTTTTAATTTCATAGAATTGTGTCATAATGTAGTAATTCGTATCAGTATAATTATCTTTTTTGAAAATTGGCATTTTAAAGATGTATTTCCAAAGCTTTGGCAGTTCAGTGGGACCCATTAACTAGCTTCAGATATTGTGCATAATTCACGTAATTGTTCTCCAGGACACTCTATCCATAAAAAAAAAAAAAAAAAATGCCCTTTGAAGAGGTGAGTAGTGAGATGTTTGGAGACAGGAAATCTGAACTTAAGCTATTACGATATATAAAAACTAAATATAAGCAGAAGGAAGTGGGCTTTATCTCATAAGAAACCCACACTGCTTTTCAAAAATATCTCATTTTACCCTTCAAATGACATGAAATTGAGATGCTTAGTTTCATATCCGAAAGGAACGGTCTCTGGTTTTATTTTTCTTCACCTGATGTCCACCCTGATAGGCACTTTATCCTACAGTCTGTGTAATGACAGTGTATTTTCACCTTCTGTATCTTCATTTACCTCACAAACACACTCTATGTGAAATGGATATTCACTAAGCCTAGGTACAGTTGTATGTCAAGTGTATACAGTTACACCAGAGGAAAATATTTGGAAAATTCAGGCCCAGCCAATCAACCTATTAAGGCTATTTCTACACTACTAAATTAAATAGTGCCAGAAAACACCCTATGGAACTATTCAATTTACAGATATAGTCTTGTCCTAAATTTTGCCCCAGGTATCAGGGTGCTCTCCTCAAATRACAGTTGCATTTGATTTTCTCAGAAATACTTGAGTCTTCAAAACTGGTTTTCATAAACATGATAGAAAACCTGTAATGACCTTCTTTTTACTTAGACATGGTGAAAGCTTCTGCACACATGAGCACTTAAACTGTTGGCTGGACTGGTCTTACATTTCCCTGTCCATCCAGTCATGGAGTGATCTTCACCCTACAACTGAAACAGAGTGATGAGCCTGATCCTAGCAACATTTAGTGCTTTCAGGAACTTCACAACATTATAAGAACCCAAGAGCATATGTAGAAAAATCGTACACAAGTACTAAAAATGACTTGCACAGTGGCAATATCATGCATGCGTAGATTAAAAAAAAAGCTTAGATACTAAAACAGTTGACCTATGAAAGTATTTAATTTGTAAATGTGATCAATTCTAATCCGTATGAAATGATTTATAGAATCATAGAATCATAGAATCATAGAATAGTTTGGATTGCAAGGGACCTTTAAAGGTCATCTAGTCCAACCCCCTTGCAATGAGCAGGGACAGGGACATCTGCAACTAGATCACATTGCTCAGAGCCCCGTCCAACCTGACCTTGAATGTTTCCAGGGATGGGGCTCCTACCACCTCTCTGGGCAACCTGTGCCAGTCTTTCACCACTCTCATTGTAAAAAATTCTTCCTTATATCTAATCTAAATCTACCTTCTTTTAGTTTAAAACCATTCCCCCTTGTCCTGTTGCAACAGGCCCTGCTAAAAAGTTTGTCACCATCTTTCTTATAAGCCCCCTTTAAATATTGAAGGGCCACAATAACGTCTCCCTGGAGCCTTCTCTTCTCCAGGCTGAATAACCCCAAATCTCTCAACCTTTCTTCATAGGAGAGGCGTTCCATCCCCCTGATCATTTCATGGCCCTCCTCTGGACCCACTCCAACAAGACTATGTCTTTCTTGTGCTGAGRGCTCCAGAGCTGCATGCAGTACTCCAGGTAGGATCTCACCAGAGCAGAGGGGCAGAATCACCTCCCAYGACCTGCCGGCCACGCTTCTTTTKATGCAGCCCAGGATATGGTTGGCCTTCTGGGCTGCAAGCACACATTGCCGGCTCATGTCCAGCTTTTCGTCCACCCTCAAGTCCTTCTCAGCAGAACAGGAAGTTAAGGAAGAAATCCAAGGGCAATAAAAGAGACTTCAAGGCCTTGGGACAAATRGTTAAGGGATCAAGAGCACAAGAAGTGTTTTTCTCTGTCCTCTTTCCTCTAACCTTCCAGTTGCAGGGAATGATGAGGGAAAAAACAAGAAGACCCAGCTGATCAATACCTGGCTCTGTGACTGGTGTCATCAGAAGAATTTTGGGTTTTTTGATCATGGGTCGGTCTACATGACRCCAGGCCTGTGGGCAACAGACAGGGTACAGTTTTCTCAAAGGGGGGACAGGATTTTTTGTGCAAGARTTAGCAGGGCTCACTGAAAGAGCTTTAAGCTAGATTTGAAGGGTGAAAGGGAAAATGTTATTCCGGGAGTTATTGAAAACCACTTGAGACAATGCAGTCATTGGTCATAGCCAGCACGGGTTCATGAGGAATGTCCTGCTTAACTAACTTAATTTCCTTTTTTGACAAGCTCACCTATCTAGTGACTAAAGGAAACCAGTAGATGTGGGTTTTTTGGATTTTARCAAAGCTTTTGACACTGTCTCTCACAGTATCCTTCCRGACCAAATGCCCAGCACACAGCTAGACAAGTCCATAATGCATTGGGTGAACAATTGGCTGACGGGTCGGRCTCAAAGAGTTATAGTAAGTGGGGTTACGTCAGGCTAGCCGCCAGTCACCAATGGGGTTCCTCAGGGCTCAATTTTAGGGCTAGTGCTCTTTAGTGCTTTTATAAATGATCTGCATGCAGGAATTGAATGTGCATTAAGTTTACTAATGATACTAAACTAGGAGGAGCTATGGGTTCCCTCAAGGGTCGAGAGGCCTTACAGAGAGATCTGGATGGACTAGAGAGCTGGGCAATCACCAATGATATGAAATTTAACAAGAGCAAGTGCCGGATTCTGCACCTGGGTGGGGTAATCCTGGTTATACACACAAATTGGGGGATGAGAGGCTAGAGAGCCCCCCAGAAAGAGATCTGGGAGTTTGGGTTGATGGTAAGTTGAATATGAGTCAATGATGTGCCCTGGCAGCCAAAAGGGCCAACTGTGTCCTGGGGTGCATCAAGCACAGCAGAGCTAGCTGACCAAGGGAGGTGATTGTCCCACTCTACAGTGCACTGGTGCGGCCCCACCTCAAGTACCACATGCAGTTTTGGGTGCCACAATATAAGCAGGACATCAAACTATTAGAGTGTGTCCAGAGGAGGGTGACCAAGATGGCGAAAGGTCTTGAGGGCAAGACTTAAGAGGAGCAGCTGAGGTCACTTAGTTGGTTCAGCTTGGAGGAAAGAAGGCTGAGGGGTGCCCTCATCACAGCCTAYAACTTCCTCAAGGGGGGCAGCAGAGAGGGAGATGCTGATCTCTTTCTAGTGACCAGCGATAGGACACGAGGAAATGGAATGAAGCTGCATCAGGGGAAGTTCAGAYTGGACATTAGGAATAGGTTCTTCATGGAGAAGGTCGTCCATGACTGGAACAGGCTCCCCAGAGAAGCAATCACGGCACCAGCCTGTGAATGCCCGTCAGAGTTTAAGGAGCGTCTGGATGATGCTCTTAGTCTTAGGTTTAGTTTTAGGTAGTCCTGCGAGGAGCAGGGATTTGGACTTGATGATCCTTATGGGTCTCTTCACACTTGAGATATTCTATGATTCTATGATTCTAACATTATTTAATGCTTACCAGCTCCACAATTGCATGAAATACACATATATGTATAAAAGAAAGTTCAGCAGATTAAAATTGATCCAGAAGTGAAAAATTCTTATATCAAAAATCAGGAAGGATCTATACATTCATTTCCAAGAAGAATGATTTGGGGTGTAAGGATGCTTAAGTATGATGGTTAGGATCAGCAAAGTGGAAAGTCAACAGCCTCTGGGAATACTGGAAGGTTTAATGTTAAATAAAATTTCTGGTAATAGGCCAGTTTCCCCTATAGAGAGCATGTTTTATCCTTTGCAAAATGTAAGAAAATACCTTTCCTAAAGACACCGCTGTCAGTGGTTACTTGGAATATGCTGCATTTTACGTTAGAAGGTGAAAATCCTGCCAAAGATGATGTTTTTACAATACAAAGCAGGTATTCTGGAGAGTTCAAAGAGGTCAAGAGAAAATCTCAACACAGTTAACTCTATGATCAAAATAGTTATATCCCTCAGACATACGCACCTTATTCCATCTGTAGAATAAACTCCATCTCATGTTTCTTCTTATCATCTCAGCTCCAATGGGTTCTTATTCATTACAGAAAACTTGGCAACATGCGAGCTTAGAGTTGAAGTCAGGAGGATTTAGGTGACAGTCATCTTTTCAGGCTGCAGATAGGACATTCACCACCTATTCAGTATTTGATAACACAGAGTATACAGCAATATGACATTCATGAAGGAGTACCAGCTGCTTAAACATTAACAAGTCTTAAGGACATAACTATAAATCCTGCAGCCTCACAAGCACACACAAAGATGAGGTGTTAGTGAATAAGGGCTCTCTGATTGGGTGACTACCAAACATGAACAAGTACAATTTAACAACAAAAGCTCAGTGAAATGATTATGAAAATCAATGTGATAACAAAAAACAGATTGTCTTGTACTTTGAGAATAGGACATTCTGTTAGAACACAGWTACTCCTAAAATTTTTATGCTTCCACAGAATGATTTGTAGTCTGACTTTGAAAATGTGTTGTGATGACTAGAAATTTGAGTTTTTCCAGAAAAGAATTATTTGGTATATGTGGATAGAAATTTTAACAGAGTCAATGTCCAAACCCTATTCTAAGACATTTAACATATAAAAAGATGGATCTGCTTTTCGAATGTGAGAACTCTCTCTATCACAAACAGAAAGCAGTAACACCAGGAATAAACCTTCTGAAAAAAGTGGAGCATGCCAGAATTTGAGCAGTTCAAAGGAAAACTTCACTGATGAATGTGAAAGACAGAGAAAAGAGAATTTATAAGATATGAAAATAAAAACTAATATAAAACAGATAGATAGAATTTTAACCCATGGTGTGTACTCAGGTCATTGGAGTCCAACATGTTGGCTGACTTGATGATAGYCAATTAGTAYGACAGATAATTTTAATAGGGCCTGTAGCAATAGGACAAGGGGAATGGTTTTAAACTAAAAGAAGGTAGATTTAGACTAGATATAAGGAAGAAATATTTTACAATGAGGGTGGTAAAATACTGGAACAGGTTGCCCAGAGAGGTGGTAGATGCCCAATCCCTGGAAATATTCAAGGTCAGGTTGGACAGGGCTCTGAGCAACCTGATCTAGTTGAAGATGTCCCTGCTCATTGCAGGGGGGGTTGGACTAGATGACCTTTAAAGGTTCCAATAGAATCCAAACTATTCTATGATTCTATGAGTCTATAATCAGTCAGATAACCACTGAGGTGAAGGGCTCCGAAGCGGAGGATCACGTCGGGGGACCCTTCCTAAAGTGGCGAAAGCGCGAAGGCAAACGCGCAGGGAGAGAGAGGGTGCCCCACCCCCACCCCCCTAGCCGGAGGAGTGAGCTCCTGATGGGCAGCAGCTCTGACTCAGCGTGGCTGGGGACAAGKGTGGCGGCRGCCAAATCCCCTCGCATACAAGAGCATCCCCCAGGGAGCGCGAGCGATCAGGACCACGGCGACCAGGGCCGGCAAACAGGGCATGGCGCGGCAGTTTGCAYGGGCAGTTCGGGCAGGGCAGGCATGCGGGCAGGGCGCAGTCCCCCTCCCGGCTCTARAGGCTAACTTAACTAGCGGTCATCGCCTTCCCAGAAGAGGACCTAGCCATGGTTTCCACCCGGCCAAAAGCYAYCGCCAGAAGGAGTGTGGCAACCCAGACGGAGCTCCCACACAAGCATGCAGCTGTCCAGGTCTCCGGCTGCAGGAAGCGCCTGGGCCTGTCACTGGTGCCGGAAGGCAACAGAGACAACTCCTGTGTGCGGTGTGACCAGGGGGATGATCTGCTCAGCCTGGTGGCAGAGCTGAAGGAGGAAGTGGAGAGGTTAAGGAGCATTAGGGAGTGYGAGAGGCAGATAGACTGTTGGAGCCACATGCTGCCATCCCTGAGGCAAAGGCAGAAAGTGGAGGCTCCACAAGAAGCAGAGGATCCGCTTCCCTCTTGCCACCAGGCAGAAGGAGGGGACCTAAGAGATGGTGGGGAATGGAAATGGGTCACTGCTCGGGGTGCCAGGCGAATCCCCTCCTGGCCTCCCTTGCCTTCATGGTTGCCCTTACACAACAGATATGRGGCTCTGGAGCTTGAGGGTCAGGCAAATGCGGATGTAGATGAAGGTCCATCCAAGGGGTTGCCTGGGGCGAGACAGTCAGCCCCACGCATTATGACTGCCTCTGCTAAGAAAAAAAGGAGGGTAATTGTCGTAGGCGATTCCCTTCTGAGGGGAACGGAGGGTCCCATATGCCGACYGGACCCGTCCCACAGGGAAGTCTGCTGCCTCCCTGAGGCCTGAGTTAGAGACGTTACTAGGAGACTCCCTGGTCTGGTGTGGCCCTCTGACTATTACCCRCTATTGGTTATGCAGGTTGGCAGCGATGAGGCTGCGGAGAGAAGTCCCAAAGAGATCAAAAGGGACTTCAGGGCACTGGGGCGATTGGTTGCAGGATCAGGAGCACAGGTAGTGTTCTCTTCAATCCTGTCAGTGGCAGGGAAGAATATTGAAAGGAACAGGAAAACACACCTGATTAACACATGGCTCAGAGGCTGGTGCCATCGGTGGAATTTTGGCTTTTTTGATCATGGGGAGGTTTACACGGCACCAGGCCTGCTGGCAGCGTATGGAGTTCAGCTGTCCCAAAAGGGGAAAAGGATTCCTGTTCATGAGTTGGCGGAGCTCATTGAGAGGGTTTTAAACTAGGTTCGAAGGGGGAGGGGGATAAACCAGGCTCGCCAGAGATGAGCCTAAGGGTTGCATGCCGATGTCAGGGGTGAGATCGGTAGCCCAGCACAAGTGCATCTGCACCAATGCATGCAGCATGGGCAGCAAACAGGAGTTGGAAGCCATTGTGCAGCAGGATAGCTATGACTTAGTCAACATCACAGAAACATGGTGGGATGACTTTCATGACTGGAGTGCTGCGATGGATGTCTATAAGCTCTTCAGAAGGGACAGGTGAGGAAGGAGAGGCAGTGGGGTGGCTCTGTATGTTAGGGAGTGTCTCGATTGTACAGAGCTTGATGACTGTGATGATCAGGTAGAGTGCTTAAGGATGAGGGGGAAGGTCAACAAGACAGATGTCCTGCTGGGAGTCTGTTATAGACCACCCAACCAGGATGAAGAGGCAGACGCAGCATTCTACAAGCAGCTGGCAGAAGTCGCTAGTCCTTGTCCTCGTGGGGGACTTCAACTTACCAGACGTCTGCTGGAAATAAAATACAGCAGAGAGGAAACAGTCAAGGAGGTTCCTGGAATGCGTGGAAGATAACTTCCTGAAGCAGCTGGTAAGCGAGCCTACCAGGAGAGGCACCTTGCTTGACCTGCTATTTACCAACAGAGAAGTACGGGTGGGACATGTAGTGGTCRGAGGCCGTCTTGTGTTTAGCGACCACGAAATGATAGAATTCTTCATTCTTGATGAAGTAAGGAAGGCGGTCAGCAAAACCACTACCATGACTTCTGGAAGACGGACTTTGGGCTGTTCAGGACGCTGGTTGAGAGACTCCCTTGGGAGGTGGTCCTGAAGGGCAAAGGGGTCCAGGAAGGCTGGATGTTCTATAAGGAGGAAATCTTAAAGGCGCGGGAGCAGGCTGTCCCCATGTGCCGTGATAAGAGCTGACGAGGAAGACGACCGGCCTGGCTGAACAGGGAGCTTTTGCTGGGACTCASGGAAAAAAGGAGAGTCTACCACTGTTGGAAGAAGGGGCAGGCAACTCAGGAAGAGTACAAGGATCTCATTAGGTCATGCAGAGGGAAAATTAGAARGGCAAAAGCCCAGTTGGAACTCAATTGGGCCACTGTCGTAAGAGACAACAAAAAATGTTTTTACAAATATATTAATGACAAAAAGAGAGCCAAGGAGAATCTCCATCCTCTACTGGATGACGGGGGGAACATTGACACCAAGGATGAGGAAAAAGCTGAGGTACTTAATGCTTTCTTTGCCTCAGTCTTTAGTAGTCAGACTGGTGATCCTCAGGGTATTCACCTCCCTGAGCTRGAAGACAGGGACRGAGAGCAGAATACACCTCCCATAATCCAAGAGGAAGCGGATAATGACCTGCTATACCACCTGGACACTCACAAGTCTATRGGGCTGGATGGGATCCACCCAAGAGTACTGAGGGAGCTGGCGGAGGAGCTTGCCAAGCCACTCTCCATCATTTATCAGCGGTCCTGGTTAACAGGGSAGGTCCCGGAGGACTGGAGGCTTGCYAATGTGACACCCATCTACAAGAAGGGCCAGAGGGAAGATCTGGGGAACTACAGGCCTGACAGCCTGACTTCGGTGCCGGGGAAGATTATGGAGCAGTTCATCTTGACGGTGCTCATGAGGTAGACGCGGGACAACCGGGGGATCGGACCCAGCCAGCATGGGTTCATGAAGGGCAGGTCCTGCTTGACCAACCTGATCTCCTTATACAACCGGATGACCCGCCTAGTGGATGCGGGGAAGGCTGTGGATGTGGTCTACCTGGACTTTAGTAAAGCCTTTGACACTGTCTCCCACAGCATTCTCCTAGAGAATCTGGYGGCTCATGGCTTGGACGGGTGTACCYAGAGAGTTGTGGTGAACGGAGTCAAATCCGGTTGGCGGCTGGTCACGAGCGGTGTTCCCCAGGGCTCAGTTTTGGGGCCAGTCTTGCTTAAAATCTTTATCAATGATCTGGA
>JASVER010000004.1:6309080-6333803 GCA_030449065.1 Oceanodroma leucorhoa | reverse complement strand
CAGGAATAGTGTGGCCAGCAGGAGTAGGGAGGTGATCGTGCCCCTGTACTCAGCACTGGTGAGGCCGCACCTCGAATGCTGTGTTCAGTTTTGGGCCCCTCACTACAAGAAGGACATTGAGGGGCTGGAGTGTGTCCAGAGAAGGGCGACAAGGCTGGTGAAAGGTCTGGAGCACAGGTCTTATGAGTATCGGCTGAGGGAGCTGGGGTTGTTTAGCCTGGAGAAAAGGAGGCTGAGGGGAGACCTTATCGCTCTCTACAACTACCTGAAAGGAGGCTGTAGAGAGGCTGTTGTTGGTCTCTTCTCCCAAGTAACAAGTGATAGGACGAGACGAAATGGCCTCAAGTTGAGCCAGGGTAGGTTTAGACTGGGTATTAGGAAAAATGTCTTCCCCGAAAGGGTAGTCAAGCATTGGAACAGGCTGCCCAGGGAAGTGATTGGGTCACCATCCCTGGAGGTGTTCAAAAAACATGTAGATGTGGCGCTTCGGGGCATGGTTTAGTGGACATGGATGCTGTGTTGACGGTTGGACTCGATGACCTTAAAGGTCTTTTCCAACCTTAATGATTCTGTGATTCTATAGATAGACAAAAAGTTTGAAAGATGATAACGAAGTGCTAAATATTTTCATTTTACAAGGAAGAAAATTTTCAAATTTCCTATAGCACTCTTTTTCTGAAATTTTCAGTAAGTCTTTTCAACTTTCTAAGATGGCAACTTTTAACAATGATAATATTACCCATTGAATACACTGTTGTATTTATAACAGTTTAATGGTCTTTAAGAGTCAAAAAAAGTTTAACTTCTAATTAAGTAACTCCTTTTTTTTTTCATTGTTTTAATCAATGTTTATTTCAAATAGCTGATGACATTTTTAGAACTCTGGAAGAAATTAAGAAATGAAGTATTTTTTTTCAGAAATTTTCATTCTATTTATTGTATGAATTTCTAAAATAGAATAAAAAAGTCCATGCACTACTACAAACATAAAGAAGATACAGATTTACATTATATTTTCTGACCTTCTCCACTGGATTATATTAAAATTGTATGTATCTTTACCTCATGAATTATCATTYGCCAGCAGACCAGCTGAACATCTTATTTCATCTCATATACTTTAAACAAAATAGGATAAATATTTAAGGAAGATAGTCTAAACATGCATAGTAGAGGAGATATGTTGAGGATGGATCATTATGTATCATACTAATGGTGTGACTTTTAGCCCTATTGTTTATGTAGTTTTGATGAAAGCAGTGGGGGAAAAGTCAGAAGTCATGGTTTATTACTACATCTTTTTGCCTCTTACTTGGTTGTTCACTGCAGCAGACTGTTGGAAGCCAGAGATTTCTTGCTGCATAGAAGAGAATATCTCAGTCATGGAAGAGATGACACATGTTAACTTCATGTCAGTTAACATACATTAAAAAGGAAAAGTGCTGAGTACGTAATGAACAACTGGAAGGTGATATTGTAATAAGCAGAAAAAACTGGCTGGTGTTTCACGWTATTATTTTTAACTTACACAGCATTTAAAGATAGGATAGGTAGGATAATTCGGGCTGGAAGAGACCTCAGGATGTCTCTAGCCCAGCAAGGTCAGCTGTGAAATGAGTCCAGGTTGCTCAGGGCTTTATTCAGTTGGCTTATCCAAGTCTGGAACACTTCCAGGGATGGGGAATACACAGCCTTTCTGGGCAGCTTCTTCCAATGGTGGGGAAAAAATTCAACTTATGCTCATTGCTCATCCATCCACCATGCACTGTTTTTGTCAGTTCCCATCCTCAACCAGTCTTCCACTGCCTCAGATCACCTTTCTGCAGAGTAATCAAACCCATCAGCCTCTGCTCACAAGGYAGGTGCTCCAGCCCCAGCCAGCTTGGTGGCCCTTCACTGAACTTACTCCAATTTCTTCATRTCTTTTCTGTATTGGGAGCCCAAAACTGGATACAGTATTCTAGATGTGGTCTAATAAGTGCTGAATAATCGGGGTTAATCACCTTCTTCAATCTATGGGCTGAGCAACCTGATCTAGTTGAAGATGTTCCTGCCCACGGCAGGGGGGTTGAATTAGATAACCTTTAAAGGTCCCTTCCAACACAAACTATTCTATGATTCTGTGATTCTATGATYCAACCTCTAATTCTCTGTGAACCTTGGGTATGTGCTGATACCAGCCTTTTTGCTTCCAGGGTTTTAATAGCTAATGTATAAGGGAGATGTACAATGTAATATTTAAAAAAAGAAAAGCTTGAATTTTCACACTGAAAATATATAGAGATCACTGTAGTTATTTCATTTTTTCCTATAACAATGCATGACGTTTTCCRACACATTAGTGATTTGCTGTAATACTTTAAATTGCCTCCAGCTATTATTTTCTGTTTCTATTCCTTTTTTTTTTTTCCCCTCTGGGAATTTCCTGTTCCTATTCCCTTTTTTTTACATCATGTCTTTACTTTTATTTATCCCCAGATGGTGATTTTATTGGAATATGAGTATTTCCCTCCTGAATATTTGGAAAAAACCTAGTACACACATTGAAATGAATATTTAATGTAGTATTTATCAGCATTTATTACTCTTTTATAGGAATCCACAGAGATGCAGAAACAAATATTAATTAAAAAAACAAMCAAACAAACAAAAAAATTCCAACCAAAGCAGAAATAAACAAGAGTTTTATTTTGTTTAAATGAGAGTGGATACTTGCAGCCTTTCAGATGGTAACCTGTTGTCCTGTTTTCAGCTGTGATAAAGTTAATTTTCTTCCTAGCAGCTGGTATAGTGCTGTGTTTYGGATTTAGTATGAGAAAAATGTTGATAACACACTGATGTTTTAGTTGTTGCTGAGTAGTGTTTACACTARTCAAGGACTTTTCAGCTTCCCRTACCCTGCCAGGTGCACAAGAAACTGGGAGGGACCATAGCCAGGAGAGCTGACCCCAACYGGCCAAWGGGGTATTCCATACCATATGACATCATGTTCAGTATATAAACTAGGAGGCATGGTCCAGGAAGCAGCGATCGCTGCTCGGCGACAGGCTGGGCATCRGTTGGCAGGTGGTGAGAAATGGCATTGTGCATCACTTATTTTGTATATTTTATTATTATTATTGCTACTATTTTACTTTATTTTATTTCAATTATTAAACTGTCTTTATCTCAACCCACAAGTTTTCTCACTTTTACCCTCCCGATTCTGCCCTCCATYCCACTGGGGGTGGGAGGGAGTGAGCGAGCGGCTGTGTGGTGTTTAGTTGCTGGCTGGGGTTAAACCATGACACCTGTGTTGGCTGAGTTTTGTATCCAGTGCTGCCAGGGGGAGCTCTTCTGCAAGCAGCTATACAGATGGAGCCGCTTCCAAACATGACTTTCCCACCATCAGGGAGCAGATGGAGCTCTGAGAAAAAGGGCACATCAAACGTTACATTTTTTTTAATTCTGACCTATCTTAATTGCTTGCCCAGAGGGTGCTTGCTTGCAATGTTGCCAGCTCCCAGTATGGAATGGTCTTTTTTTCATATATTTTGATTTTTTTTTTCCCCCCCCAAATGGCCCAGCTTCTGGAAGTAAGTGATTACAAAAGAGTGAAAGACTTCATGCTTATATTTCCAAGATTTTTTTTTTTTTTCCAAAAAATCCATTAAAAAAACCCAGCATTCTTTCCCTTAAATAAAAAAGCATGTAAAAATATGTCAGTAAAAAAAAAAAGGTCACAATTAGTAGTCACGTTCTAACACAAATTTAACTTAGCAACTTTTGAAATGGCAAGAGAAATTTAAAAAAAAAAGTTATTTGAAGGGGAAACATTTGATTTTAAACAGAAGAGGCTAAAAGTAATGTGCAAAATAATTAAGCCTTTAAACAGGAATTGAAACAAACAGAAAAACTGTGGGGATGGGAGAACACAGGAGAGAGGAGAAAAAAAGTAGATGTTTTTCTAGTTAATGTAACAGTGCTCCATTTTCATCCAATGAAGGGATGCAAAAGGGTCAGTAGATCCCCAACACAGCCATTTTATATCATCCTTATGTCCTTATTCAGCTAGGCATAACACTCAAYGTTAGTGTTATTAGGCTTAAAATATGTGGTTATCATAAAAGTATCACTACAGGTGCTCAAATATTGACAATAAAATTGAAACAGTTTTCCTCAGYTAGCAAGCCAAAAGCAAGCAAACAGACACTGTGATGCTAATACACAGTATAAGCCATGTTAGCAAGCGTGGATGGTTCTGCCAAAATGGCTATAAGCAACTTGGAATATGAATAGAAGAAATGAAACTGAGTTGCATGATCTGTTTGCRCAGGTGGATAATGCTAAAATGGATGCACACCTTTTTGTTTATATCAAATCATATTCATATGAAGCCAGATTGAAAATATGAGAAAACTGATTTTAGGATGAACAAGGAAAACAATAAAGTGCTATCCAACATAGGTAAAAGCCACTATATATAGTARATTTGGATGCTGTGTGGAACTGCAGATCAATGAAGAAAGGCTGAAGGTATAAAAAGTGTGTTAGCAAATATATAGAAAAATTACTTCAAGTGAATCCTAGAGTGAGGAAGAAGAAACCATCAACATGCACATCTGTCGTGGTTTAAGCCCAGCCGGCAGCTAAGCACCACACAGCCGCTCGCTCACTCTCCCCCAGGTGGGACGGGGGAGAGAATCGGAAGGGTAAAAGTGAGAAAACTCGTGGGTTGAGATAAAGACAGTTTAATAGGGAAAGCAAAAGCCGCGCACGCAAGCAAAGCAAAACAAGGAATTCCTTCACTACTTCCCATGGGCAGGCAGGTGTTCAGCCATCYCCAGGAAAGCAGGGCTCCATCACGCGTAACGGTTACTTGGGAAGACAAGTGCCATCACTCCAAACGTCCCCCACTTCCTTCTTCTTCCCCCAGCCTTATATGCTGAGCATGACATCACATGGTATGGAATACCCCATTGGCCAGCTGGCCTAGCTGTCCCGGCTATGCTCCCTCCCAGCTTCTTGTGCACCTCACAGAGCATGTGAGCTGAAAAGTCCTTGAGAAAGTAGACTACCTAGCAACAACTAAAAACATCAGCGTGTCATCAACATTCTTCTTACACTAAATCCAAAACATAGCGCTATACCAACTACTAGAAAGAAAATTAATTCCACCCCAGCCAAAACCAGGACAACATCTCATATTCCTCTTGGTGATGGAGGTCTCCAGGAGCTGACAACTCACTGTAACACCCCATCACTACCATGATCAGAACCAAACCACCAATCTTAGAACCCAGAGAAGGGCAAGGGTGAGCATAATACCAGGAAAGGGGTAGAAACTAAGTGTCTATGTAACAATTTGAACCACATTATTATTATTTTTTTCTGTAACAATTTGTTAGGAACTAATAATGATTAGACTAAAGATTTAAATTAATTATAAGAACCATTTCTTGGCTTTATTTAAACTACTGTGCATACATATATTGTCTGTGCATGTGTCTATGGAGTCCTTTATATACAAATACTTCAGMAAAGCCCAATTTTTTGAAAAGATAAAGTGCCTTAAGTGCACCTTTGCTCACCTCCTTCAGCCAGCCAACCTGCATCTCCTGAGAAGTCTCTGCATCTCTCTGTTAGGAGTGACATGTACACGTTTTCTAGTATCTAGTGAAGGAGGTGAGACAAGGAGCCACAACTAGCTCATTTCCCCTGCTATCACTTTCTCATTTTTGACTCTGGTGGGGTTGCAGGAACTCCTGCAATTGCCTTTAGCTCAGTGTCCAGCTCCCATATCTGGTCAATGTCTTGGTACATTCTTAGTGAGACGAGCATTTTTGAAGGAGTTGTGTGATGCTGGAATAGGGAATGGCATCTATGGAGCTTTGGGGAACAGAAAAGTTCTGAGAAATGCTTAGAAACTGCAACAAAACCCTCAGWCATTCTGCTGAAGAAAAAAATTTCATTTTTAAAAGCTGTGAGTCCCGTCAGATGATGGCAGGTTTWCAAGAGGACCTCAAAAAGCATATTTCAGATCAAGGTCTTCTAAATTTCTATCCCAGCTATAGATATGCTGCAGCTATTCAAGCATAAAAAAAAGACAAAGCTTTCTAAAACTACCCAAATTATCCATTTTCCTCAGAAGAAGCAGCAAATGAGTTACTTAACRTGAAAGTTTAATAAATTTTCAGGCATAGATCCAGAATGAAAAAAGCTAGTTTGAATGTTTAGACACAGAGAATAAAATCTTTAAAACAAGAAGTCAGCTGTGTAAAAAATATATCCAATTATTAAAAGCAGAGGAAAAATGTTTTAGGAATAGATAATTGCAAATTGCAAAACTATTTCCACTGCATCTAAAATATCTTAATCAACTTTGCAGTCAGAAACAGGGGATTTGTGCTTCTCTCTGAAAAGACAAAAATCACCACATAAAGCATATGTAGCAAAGCCAACTATACAATGACCTTCTGAATTTCAAGTGCAATGTACATTTTAATCCACCCTCCTAACTAACTATAAAGGCACAACTGTTTCTAACACATGTCTAGAAGCACCTGAATCATCCTATGTAGTTCAGGCTGTCTGTATTCAAYGGACAAGACTGAGGCTTATAAAGGCTTCCAGAGGAGATCCAACTGTCCTAACTTATGTCTCTCCAGTGTCAGAATACAGAAATTTACTTAGGCTGCCTATTTCACTATTTGTTGTAAAATTCAATCACATATTTAGTAGAAACCCACCCTACTTGATTAAAAAATCCACACAYGTATCTTCAAAAATGACTGAATCCATCTCCAATTTAACATTGCAGACTTTCTCAAATGGTTGGCACATTCATTCCTTCATGCACCACAGAAAACAGACACTATTTGATATTATATGATTAACGTTAAAAAGGTCATATTGTCCTTTGAAGCATTAGGACAATTAAAAATTCAGTCTGACTTGTCTGCAATAGGTGTTCTTCATAACTTCTGAAATGTTCAGATTTTTTTTCCTGTTTTCTAATATCCATTTGCATACTGTATACTTTCATTTTGAAATATATGGGATTATGCCATCATTCTTGATAAAACAGTGTTAAAAATCTGGAACAAGTGTTTATATTAAGGTTGTCTGAACCTCAGTTTATTAAAAAAAATGTATCCAAGATATCAGATGAATGTTTCCTATAAAGTTGTACTACATTTTAAAATTATCTGTTTGCTTACTTTGTCTTATCCAAATATTACCCTATCAAATTACTGATTTATTTGAATTTCAGATTAGTGGACATACTAAAGCTAGTTATTCAGCTGGAAGATGAAAATCTACTTTGCATATGAATAAATGTAATTACCAATTTTCATCCAAATCTAAATTTATTATCTAAATTCTAACCAGCTTTTATATATGTGCATTGCTTTTTAATGTCTGATATAATTATAATTTCATTTCTCTTCCTCCCCATCTAAAAATAGTCCATAGTCATTTTTAGAKTTGGAAATAATATGTCTTTCAGAGTCACAATACCTATGACCACATTAAAATAGCCCCACAAAGTAAAAAGCATGTATTATCAATTTGGGATATTATGYTAGTTTAGGTTTGACTCTCTCTGGTGTATTCAACAGCTCAAAGGAGACAGAATGTAGTTGAACAGAACTGTGAGGTTTTTTCRTGTGAATAAGGTACAGTCAGATGTCTTCTGCTTTCAGGCCTTCRTATTGCTTGATTGATCCAATGTGCCCATGATGCAAATTGGTTAAGCTTTTAGAAGGTCAGACAAGTTTGTTGGCAACTGTGTTCCACTTAGTGCTAAAAGCATCTTTACTTTGTCCTTGCCTTTTCTTAGTCCTAAGCCAAGAACAACTTGGCTGCACTGGTGAAAATGACCAATTCCTTCTGTGTGATAAAAATGGATGATAATTTCTAATAAAACATATACATGCTTAATTTCTAGTATTTTTTCTTCAAGACATTAATAAAGTCCCTTCCAGGAACCAACCAGCTGTTTTTTTTTTTTTAAATAAAATATAATTCTTCCGTAACTTAACTGAGAAACCAAGGAAGGAGTAGTATATCTACTTTCATTTGATTCCAAGACCTTAAATAATACGACAAGTGATAAATGRGACAATCTACATTCATTGTGGGCACCAGACTGACATGCAGAATAGATTATTATACCTTGGAGAGATGGTTTCTGTGTGCTAACGATATTTCAATTTCTTTGATGTAAGATAGACTCTGTTTAAGTTGCACTCCAGAACATGTACATCTCTTGAGACCCATTTTAAATTTGGAACTGCTTTGCCATCAATATGTAAAAAATGAGGACAAGATTCAAGCTCTTATGGTACATTATTTTTGGACTTGTTCTACTCTGGAGCTATTCTTGTCACAAATACATGTGCTTATCTTCCAAAAATATTTAGTGTTCATTGCTTTCAGAGTCCTTATATTTTTGCTTGGAAGTATGGCATAATTACATATTTTCTACCACACAGACATAAGGTAATTTTGTTATCCTTAATACCTATTGTACTCTTAGGTGAGAATACAATACCTATTGTATTCTTAGGAAAGGAAGAGTTAAACCCAAATGCTCTCAACTGATTGCTATGCATAGAAAATTGCTATGCAAAAAAATTACACTATTTCTGGTTCTCCCCAGTTGGGTCCCACTCTAGCTACTAGTTCCCAAAAGCCCGTACTGTGTATTCTACAGCTTCAGAAGCTGGTCATAGTTACCGGGGAGCCCTTTCACTATTTTCAGCTCTTTCATATTAGGTAATTTGAATATTGCTGCCCTCAAGATGCTGTAGCAAGGTAGTAGGAAGGTATAGAAGTGGGACAATGTAGCATAGTAGAAGAGTTGGACTTGCTGTTCCCACTGCCACTATGGGATAGGCAGAGGGACAGACACAAATAATGTCACCTTTCTATGACAAATCATAAGTCAACAGATTTGTTGTCACAGGGTGTCCTATTGCCAATTTTGTCTATGCCTAGAGACAAAATTGTCAGCCCATTTAAAGAATAAACTTTGCCAAATTTAAAACATTAAACTGCTGTTTCTGACATCTGAATTCCAAGAAGCTAGCTCTGTTACACCACCACACTGAGGCTTAGATGATGACAGGAGGTCAGAAAATTAACAGCAGACATGCAATATATATTGCCACATCTGATCAAATATAGAGGGTTAAGAAGTGATTTCCTGATTCCACAAGGTAATCATAGAATCATAGAATACCAGGTTGGAAGGGACCTCAAGGATCATCTGGTCCAACCTTTCTTGTCAAAAGCACGATCTAGACCAGCTGGCCCAGCACCCTGTCCAGCTGAATCTTAAAAGTGTCCAATGTTGGAGAATCCACCGCTTCCCTGGGGAGATTATTTCAATGGCTGATTATTCTCATTGTGAAAAATTTTCCTCTTGTGTCCAATCGGAATGTCCCCAGGAGTAACTTGTACCCATTACCCCTCATCTTTTCCATGTGACTCCTTGTAAAAAGTGAGTCTCCATCTTCTTTGCAGCCACCCTTTGAATACTGGAACATGGGGATAAGGTCTCCCCTAAGACTTCTTTTCTCGAGGCTGAACAAACMCAGTTCTCTCAGCCTTTCCTCATATGGCAGGCTTCCCAGTCCTTTGGTCATCTTTGTGGCCCTTCTCTGGACCCTCTCCAGCCTGTCCAGATCTTTGTTGTATAGCGGGGACCAAAACTAAACACAGTATTCCACGTATGGCCTGACAAGTGCTGAGTAGAGTGGGATAATTACTTCCTTATCTCTTCTGGTGATGCCCTTGTTGATGCAACCCATCGGCTTTCTTYGCTGCAGCAGCACACTGTTCACTCATGTTGAGGTTGTTGTCCACCAGGGCCCCCAGGTCCCTTTCCACACAGCTGCTCCCCAGCCAGCTAGATCCCAACCTGTGTTGCTCTCCTGGATTATATTTTCCCAGGTGCAAGACTTATCCTTGTTGAACTTCATAAGGTTCTTGTTAGCCCACTCTTCCAACCTATCCAGGTCTTCCTGCAGGGTGGCTCTCCCTTCTGAAGTGTCCACTTCCCCACTCAGTTTGATATCATTAGCAAACTTCATCAGGATACACTTGATCCCATCATCCAGATCACTTATGAAAATATTAAAGAGTCAGTATTGACCCCTGGGGAGCCCCACTTGTGACGGGTCGCTCCTTGAAAAGGAGCTATTTAACACCACCCTCTGGATGCGGCCTGTCAGCCAGTTCCCCACCCGCCAAATAGACCACTTGTCTAGACCGTAATGCATCAGTTTCTCTAGTCTGTGGGAAACCGTATGGAAAGCCTTGGAGAAATCCAGGTAGATTACGCATGGACCAGAAAGGGAGAAGTGACAAAGTGCCTCACACTAGGGTCACCACTGAACAGGAAGAAAAGACACAGAAATCTTCAGAAATGACTCCTGGAACTCCTGAGGCAGTTTTTGCTATGTTCTGATCCTTTTAAGACAAATTTAAAGTCAAGATCTCACTGCCATGGCTATTTAATAAGCTTATGACAAAAAGAAAACAAATACATTATGAGATTCATAAGTATGTCAGCAAAATAGTTTGGATTTTTTCCTTAGAAAATGGAARAGGTAGTGCAAGCTCTTGCACTGAGGTTCAACCCTGGCCAAGAGATATCTTTAGTCTTGACTTTGACTTGATATTCCCTTGACTTTTYACAGTTGTTCCCTGGCTGTTCTCTGTTTAGGCTGATGCACACTATGCCATYCCTAACTCTGCTACACTCCTTTCTGTGGCCATCAAGATCCCTTGTGATATTATTCCTGCCCTCTAGCCTTGCATCTCATTCCCTGGTAGCTCACCCAAACTGCAGGTCTTCAAAATTAAAAGTGATTCTTGGTAAAAATAGCAAAGAAACTGTCACATTAAGCACAACATCATCATGCCWCTGTCAGTACATAATAGTACAACATATAAATGCTAGGCACATACAATCTTAGTAATATTTTAATATTCATTGCTGGTAAAAGAAGGCTATTTCTTTACATTTTTGCCACTGAATGGTAGCGACAAGTACATTTTTCTGAATTTTCAGGAACTTTTTATTTCTTTCCTCTGGCAACAAGTTCTTGAATCCCACATTGTAATTTTTTATGTCAGTTTCCCATCATACTTAYCATCACATGACTCAGTGGAATGATGGACTTTCTTCTAAAATACAAAGCAACCAAAAATATTACACTACAGGAACATTTTGTCAGCTTATTTTAGTGAATTGAAACCAAAGAGTCAATATGCAATGTACAAAGTCCCACACTAAGTTTTTCTTCCTCTGCTAGCTAGGCATGTCCGAGTTTCACAACTGCCTGTCGAAAATGCTAAATATACTAAAAGTTACAGCTTAAAGGTGCTGAATTCATCAAAATCTTTTTGGAGAATTACTTAAAACAGTCAATGAAAAACATATATCATTCTGGTGACTGTGAAAAGACTCCATGAATTTAGCTTTCCACTCCAGATCTCAGGGAGCTTTTTATTTTTCAGGGATAATTGCTGTATATCACACAGAACTTATTGCCAAGAGAGACCAGGTGCTGTACGTTATGGGGGGGAAAAAAAAGAAAACAGTTTTTCTGGTGAAGGCTTACTGGATCATAAGTTAATGATAATAAATAAAGACCTAACTGACATTTTATACTCCTCCAAATGTCTGGAGTGTCAAACGTTCTGTATAAGTTTATCACTATTCACTGATCAGAAAATCCAAAAGGTGATAGTACCATTCAGTCAGGTAAACTAAGCTCATTTGTGTCTGAAGTGCTACAGAAGCATACATGCAAAAATGTTAGCTCTTTCGCACGTAAGGAGGAGCTGATTCTTGAAGGTTCTGTTGCGTGGCTTATATGCTTGCAGGTTCAATGACTGACAAATTGTGGTACTTGAACAGTAYTGTTCTAGGTGCCTTCTGCTTTAAACTTCCATTATAACTGGACTTGAATAATTTCTTCTTTTGGTATTGATCTATTGTGTGACTTATTCTATGTGTCTTAAGTCCTTATTCCTCCTGCAGTATCTTGAAAGATTGCATCCTAAACATACATTAATACGCCAAATTTAGTTGTGATARACATCCTTCTCATGAGGGTAAATTTTCTATGTATGTCATTTGTGTAGGAGTTTTAAGAAGCATCAAGCATCTTTCCCTGTATTCTAGAAAGTGCAAAGGATGGTTCTTGCTTACTTTCTATGTCTTTGGTGAGGGAAATCTAATCTAGTTAGCCATCTAGGAAAATGCACACAAGGGCTTCATAAGGACATATCTTTCATCTGAGGGAAGACTGTGTCTGGTCACATGATTGGTGTAGAAGGGCACCCTGTGGCCAACACAACACCACAAAGTGTGCATGCCAGGTAATTACAGGGCCTGTCAGAAAGCAAAATTCCATGAATAAATACAATCTCAGCAGTAGCACAGTACTTCTAGCACATAATCCCACACTCCAATTACTGAAGCAGAATAAGAAAAACTGCAAAGGCAGGCATCACCAGGGCACAGGAAATGGGAGCTGAGCAAGACTCATGCACAGAGCTGAAGACTGATCAAGTCCATAAAGGATTGCAATCCAGAGTGTACCAGAAATCAAACTAAAGCTTAGTGCTGTTTCCTCGGGAACTTTTGTCAATTCTTTTAGCTTTCCTGAGTCTTAAATTTGCACAATCAGGGTCTCAAAATACATGCTGCAATATGCTATTTACTATGTTATCATACTCCTATCTGTTCACACAGAGAGTAACTTAGATATTGTAAATGTTTTATTTCAGGGTCAGCCTGACCAATAGTGAGGTCAAAGGTAATCTCAAATGCTGCACACGTGTAGTGAGACTATAAAATATCAATGGATTTCCCATGAATGTGGAAACATGAAAAAAAAAATTTCTCATGGAAAATCCGAGAACATATGCAGCTCACTGCGAGCTTGGTTACTGTACCTGCCGCTGCTGCAGCTGGTGTTTTTGCCTTGCATGATATGATACCRCTCTGCCTTTCATTCTGTGTAGTTTTTTGGATTGAGTTCATGATGATGGTATCTGTGTGTCACATCATTTTCACAGTGTGTAATCTGCAAGTATTACAGAAGRCTAGAGCCAGACTACTGAGAGTAAGTCAACACTTTCAGATTCTCCTTGCAGCTTCTGGCTGCCAGGCTTGCCTCCACAGTGCTCCAACTCTGACCATGCAATTATAGCATAACACAACCGATGACTAAGCTTGCACCAGGCCAAATTATTGAAACAAAGTCTGGGATGACAAAAACTTCCATCCCAAGCTTTAAAGGAAGCTAACAAACAGGAAAGTTACATAGGCTTTGTTCTTAAAAGCAACATCACAGAAGTAATGAAAGAAATACTTATCTCATTAGCAAGTTCCAATCCCATGATAAATCAGCTTTTTCAGGCCACCCATAGGAGAAGGAAGAATACTGAGAAATGTAGCACAAGTTTGTGAACAGGAGACAATAATATTAGTTCATCTTAGGGACTTAATCTTTCAAAAGGATTCAATGCTGAGGACCATAACTGGGAAAGGAGTTGCCCTCCAGCCCGTCATTACACCATTGTCTGAGTTCATCCATGGGATGAGGCCCAAATTCTGAGCTCATCCACTTATCCCTAGACTCCTCCATTGGAGCATTTAGTGGTTTGACTTGAGTCAATGTTGATCTCTCTTAATAGCTGCTGCCTTAGAACAGTATGAGAGCTGAAATAGGATATCATGCAATGTCAGATGTAAAAGTACAGAAATATGTTTAAGAACACAGAGCCTGAGAGSTATATTCTTAAAGATATGTAAGATTATAAAATCAAAACCTAAATAACATGGAATTTCAGTATCAGACTGAGATTCTCTCAGTCTAGGCACGCTACATAGTACATGAGAAACTAAGAATATTTCTAAAATAGTATYAGAGCTTTTTACAGCTCTGAGACTAATTTGAAAAGAATAGCTCATGTCTGTATTACTAAATTCTCTTTTCCTCCGACATAAGTTAAGGAAGGACAAACTGTAGTCCTGTAGCTCAGTAATGCTGTATTGCCATTGCTAGTAAAAGGCCACAGGCCTTGTAGTGAGTTTGCCCAGTCTCAGAACTGAAGCCTGTCAGGTTTGCTCTGTGTGAACTTTCCTTGACCTGCCTGCAGCTTTGTTTATATTTGGTTTATCTGTAGCAGCATTTATTCTTCCARCTGAGTGGCTATGGCTAACTTGTTTTACTTTGTCTTTGTGTAGTACAAAATAGCTTTATAGAGATAGTATTAACAAGTATTTTTCTGTGTAAGAAAAATAAATATTTATGAATCTAAAAGAATGATCAAGAGATAAGATGTAGAGAAATAAAGGCCCAGTATGACAGTAAATACCTTGAGAAGTGGGGACACAGGATGTGATGTAGAGCAGTACAGGCATGGGATGGTAACAGATGAGACACGGGCTTGGTGCTGGAGTCCTCATGTCTATAAAAAACTCACCCATGGTCAGTTAAAGAAATGAAGACATGGAGTTGGAGAAAACTCATCCTAGGGAGAACAAGGAGAATAATGAAGTAGTATCCAACATATATAAAAGCCACCATATGTGGCTCAATATCCGCATGGAAACCAGTAACAAGCAGTATCCCTCAGGGGTCTGTACGGGGACAAATACTATTTAATGACATCACTGTCAGTGACATAGACAGTGGGATTGAGTGCACCCTCAGCAAGTTTGCAGATGACACCAAATTGAGTGGTGTGGTTGATACGCTGGAGGGACCTTGACAGGCTTGAGGAGTGGGACCATGTGAGCCTCATGAAGTTCAACAAGGCCAAGTGCAAGGTCTTGCACCTGGATCAGGGCAATCCCCAGTATCAATACAGACTGGAGAATGAATGGATCAAGAGCAGCCCTTTGGAAAAGGATTTAGAATATTGGTAGATGAAAAGTTGGACATGAGCTGACAATGTGCGCTTGCAGCCCAGAAAGCCTATCGTATCCTGGGCTGCATCAAAAGAAGCATGGCCAGCAGGTCGAGGAAGGTGATTCTGCCCCTTTGCTTTTGTGAGACCCCACCTGGAGTACTGTGTCCAGTTCTGGGATTCCCAGCACAAGAAAGACATGGACCTGTTAGACTGTGTCCAGAGGAGGGCCACAAATATGATCAGGGGGCTAGAACATCTCTCCTATGAAGAAAGACTGAGAGAGTGGGGGTGGTTCAACCTGGAAGAGGGAAGGCTCTGGGGAGACCTTATTGCAGCCTTTCAATATATAAAGGYGACTTATACGAAAGACGGAGAGAGACTTTTTACCAAGGCCTGTAGTGACAGGACAAGGGGCAATGGTTTTAAACTGAAAGAGGATAGGTTTAGACTGGACATAAGGAAGAAATTTTTTTACAGTGAGGGTGGTGAGACACTGGACCAGGTTGCCCAGAGAAGTTGTGGATGCCCCATCATTGGAAGTGTTCAAAGTCAGGTTGGATGGGGCTTTGAGCACCCTGGCGTAGTGGAAGATGTCCTTGCCAATGGCAGGGGGGTTGGACTAGATGTGGTGGTGCATTTTCCCCCTTCTCTGGACCACTCTAAGATCTCAGGAACCCCCATTAGGCCTTAGTCTTTGTGTAATGACTTGGGCGGTTAAGCATCCCTTGACTCTACCAGGCACTCTTGCATGGCTAAGGTGTGGAGCGGCACCGACCGTACCAGGAACTCCTGCTGCCTGACCAAGGTAGGGAATGAGAGCAGGAATAGTTCTTCATCCCTGACAGCCTTGAAACATTCCCTACCTGGATCACAGCTTGAGTGGAACGGTACCATTGTTACCATTCCGGATTGTGGCCAAGATGGAAATTTATTGATGACTAAAGCCAATCATCTTGCGAACCTATAAACAGCGGTCCTAAGTGAGACCCTTTGAGCTCTCCTGGACCACAGTGGGCTGCACCCAGAGTCTCCCTCTGACTGGGACACCTCTCAGAGCTTGCGAACTCTCGAGTTTGTGATATTTGGAGGACCGTCGGGACCTGGGCTGAAACACTCCTCGGGTGAGACATTTCTCGGGGCTCAACCCTTCGCCCATTGAGAAATGCCAAGACATTTAATGTGATTATTTCATGAGACTTGAGGGGAATTTTTAACAGGTACCTTTATCTAGCTTTGGGCCCGTGTGTGTGTGTGTGTGTATGTGTGGATTGTTTTAAATAACCAATAGTAAGCATAATCTGTAATGAAGTCATTGTAGTGATTGTAGTAAATTCTATTAACTCAGTTTGGAAATGTTAAATTAATCACTGATCAAGTGGTGCTAAAATCTTGTGATCCAGCTTAAAACTATGAATGTATTTTAGATTGCTGCTAGACACATCTAATCCCTTAGACATGAACCATTGACCAAGTCTGAGACTCGGGCTAGATCTAGCCGCACCTAGACTTCTCTCTGAGAAGGATTTTAGAAAGCAAGGAGGTCTACTCTGAACCTCATGACTAAATGGGAGGGTCTCCTTACCCTTTTTGTATTACAGCAGACACATCTAATCCCTTAGACATAAACCATTGTCCGAGTCTGAGACTAAGATTGGATCCAGCCAGGTCTTCTCTGAACCCCRTGACTCAAYGGGAGGGTGTCCCTTACCCTTTTCATCCTGAGTCTCTGTATAAATCATTCCAACCCAATTCTAACAYGATTTTCCTTTGTAAATCCTTTCCTTAATCCATGTAATAAGTGATAGAGTGAACCTTGCCATCCAATTCTGTTATGTCGCACTTTTATAAATGTCTATTAAAATCCCTTTTTGCTAATACCTTTGACAGTGATTCTTTAAGTAGCCTCTAAAACACTCATTTGCCACACCACATGATCTTTAAAGATTCCTTCCAACCCAAACCATTCAATGATTCTTTGCTATACAGTACATTTGGATCTACTTTGGAGCTGCAGACCAATAAAGGTGTAAAAGTAAAAGGTGTAAAAATGTGTTAGCAAACATAAAAATGACCTCAAGTGGATCCTAGAATAAGGAAGAGGAAACCATCAACATCATATTCCTCCTGGAAGGACTTGTGATACTAATGACTCACCATAACACCACCAGTGCTAGTTTGAACCTTAGGACCCAGAGGAGGCATGAAAGGGTGGTCGTAATATTAGGCAAAGGAACATAAAAAGGGAATTGTATGCATATCAATCTTATCTTCATTATTATTATTGAGACTTTATATATATATATATTACTATTCATTTCTTGATTTTATTTTATTTTTCTGATATTAGACCTGGAGTAATAATGATACTTTTTTTTCCCATTTCCTTTTTTTCTCATAACAAAATTTTGAGTGTWACAAAACTGTTTTTTGATAACAGTTGCTGGCCAAACTGGACCTGGGAAATTGCTGCTGACAAGGCCAAGGATGACTATTGTCCTCTCCTCGAAATCTGTCATTACACAGCTTTTAGATTCCTATCCATCATATCTTAGAAAGAACAGAGCCAACACTAACCCTGAATACCTACTACCTTGAGATAACCACCTCCCAAATGGATAAGAAAGACCAAAATTCAAAACCTTTTTTGCAAAAAAYATGAACAATTTTTTCATCCCTAAATTCCCTTAGACCTTTCATTATAGAGCAGAACATATCTGCCAGAGGCATATACTGAGATATCTCAGAACAGACAGAAGCCTGATAGTCACCTTGGACATCTGTGTTCAGCTTCAGCTCACACAGACCTGCATATTTTTAATATCTCCTCAAACAGCCAAAGCACGCACTAGATAGCTGCAGGTTAAAGGATCTCTTCTGAGGCTAGCAGCTGGGGAACACTTATCTTGAGATTTTCTCTCCAGAGAGGTCTCAGCTGAAATTTCTATCATGTTGTTACCTTAAATAGCTTGGTTCACATTCACCAAATGGGCAGGTACATATTGAGTTAGTGATAACTAACATATATTTTGAAAGATATCACAGGTACCCAAGTAGTGGATTTAGGTATCTAATGAAGCAGAAAGACTAATTATCTTGCATGATCTGGGAGGAAAGGACAAGGTTAATGCTGCTGTCTTTTAAAGTCTGTCTTAAAGTGTCAGGCAGTCGAATACAGTACAGTGCTGAATAACACAAATCCCTTAGCAGTAAGTCACTTTCTTCACATTTGCAAGTCTGGGGTGACAGGATTAAGTAAATACAATATATTTTCTAGGACATTTTTTCTCATATAAATGATTACATTACTGTAATGTTTATTCACTCTCTAGGGCTATTCTGCTTGCTTGCCAGGGCTATAAACATCTCCCTTGCTCTTTTTTTTTTTCTTTTTTTTTTTTTTTTAAGGTGTAGCAAACACTCCCAGCTTAGACAGCTGCTTAATCAGACTGTATTGACTCTATTGGGCCACTATTGATCACTGTTCAATGTTTTCTTCCCACATAGAAAATCTTGCTTAAGTAATTTTCCCTATTTTTGCCAACAGCAGAAACTAAGAATTAGGAATCAAATAACAGAAGAATAATATCAAGAATTTTCTAGTCACAATGCAGATATTTTCCCTGTGATTTATATCTAAGTGATAAACATGTTCTTTAAATAAAGAAAATTCAATTTACATCATAGAATCATTAAGGTTCGAAAAGACCTGTAAGATCATCAAGTCCAACCRTCGACCCAACACCACCATGCCCACTAAACCATGTCCCAAAGTGCCACATCCACACGTTTTTTGAACGCCTCCAGTGATGATGACTCCACCACTTCCCTGAGCAGCCTGTTCCAGTGTTTGACAACCCTTTCGGTGAAGAAATTTTTCCTAATATCCAATCTAAACCTCCCCTGGCTCAACTTGAGGCCATTTCCTCTTGTCCTGTCACTAGTTACTTGGGAGAAGAGACCAACACCCACCTCGCTACAATGTGAACAATAGGATTGATCATCTCTGAAAATCCATAAAGTTGCACCAAATCAAAATACCCAAGCTTAAGTAAGTAAAATTCATTAACAAATCTCAGTCTAAAAAGTATTAGCTTGGAAGAAATAGGCTACAGAAGACTTTCTGGTTGCACTTTTACCCTTCCGATTMTCTCTCGCGTCCCACCCCGGGAGAGTGAGCGAGTGGCTGCAGGGTTCTTTTAGTTTCCTGCTGGGGTTAAACCACAACACTGGTTTTGTTTTTTAAATTCCCGTAGGTCTTAGAACTCTAAGATTTAATTGGTTTATATTACAATGAACTTTTATTCAGAATAATTATTATTTCATAGGCAATGATTTTAAAAAAGAGACTCATAGTTTTATTTCTGTTGTTTTCTTTACAGATAATCAGCTAAGTTTTACTTAAGGAGTTACAGACACCTGAATGGTGGCTTTAAAAACATCCATGGCTATAAATTAGTCATGGAAAATGGCCTGACACACCTGTTGCAGAATACTATTACACTGAATGAATGGATTATCCAAGCTGATTTTGTTCTGTAAGCACTTAGTCCTGTAGGTTTTCTGTTTCCAGTGGCTGAGTTTGAAAATATATCTGGATTCTTGCCTTATAGCTAATGAAAGAGTCAAAGACCAAAAAGTTCCTGAAAACAGAATCTCAAACTAACCTTTCTGTTCTCCATCCCACCAGCATAGTCAGTAGTTGCAAATATGCTTTGAGCATTCTCATGTCAGAGGGAACATGATGAAGTACAGATGGGGAGGAGGAAAAGTTGCAGCCTAGTGTAGCTAATAGCACAGAGATTCACATATGGCAATTTCTACCAGTGACTCTAGTCCTAGTCACTGGCCTGATAAAGATTTTCCTTTGCTGTTGCATTACATTCTTGGCTAGAGAGAGCAGCCAGCAGTCCTCCTTCTACTTGCTATCGTTGCCTGGCACAGCATTTCCTCTTGCTCATAAGACAGAAAGGTGGCCACACACCTCCATCCACACCACTGCTTCATSCAGACTTGATTTATTTGTACAGTGCCTATAAGAGTGGAGCTCCATTCTATTTGCACCTCAATCACAAGATAATAAATAAATAAGTAAATAAATATGGTCATACTCTTACATATGTATTTATCCTTCTCAAGTACTCCTAGCAATTGAATATAATTTTATAATTATTATTTATTGTTTGCATTATGGCAGCAGCAGAGTATCCCTCATGCAGTATGAGGTGATGAGCACTCTGCAATTCACATGTAATGCTGGACTTGAGAAAATTTTTTGAGGATTCAGAATAAGTGGAAGAGATACATAAAGCAAACCGATAATGAGGTTATGCAGTAGAAAATATATTGTTATTGGTGACAAATTTCATCTTGTTAGGTATAGCAGCCATTGTTACAATGAGTGTTTATGGGGATTTTAAGCGCTTGTGCCCTATATTTGCAGAAAGAAAATTTGGAATTATATATTTTGATTATGATAATCAGATTTCCCACTGAGTTCATTAGTTACAAAGTCAGCTCATCAGAGAACAGAAAAAAATGCATAGACACACTCACAGCATGCATTTCAAAGTTTGAATAACAATAACTTTTTTGTGAAGTAATCATGTGTGCTAAGTACAGAAATAAGCCCCCCAAACTTTAGAAATTTCACCACTTTCTATTAAACAAAAGCTGGTTACATTTGATCGATATTTTTCTCATTTTCATTTATTTTCTCAAGCCTTTAGTGAATAAAATTGAAAAGGTAAGGCTGAATTTGATTTTGCTGTATCAGATACTCTGTGGGGTTAATTTGCAGATTTTTCCCTTAAAGAACAACACATGAATTTGTTACTTAGTTTAACTTTTCAATTATTCCCTGTGGAACTGAAAGAGACAGTTGTGCCTACTGCAGAACAACTCCACACAAATTGATAATGTACTATTCATTCAACCATTTATTTACTTGCATCTGTTTGGCATCCCCACCATTTCCCAATTTTGTGAACTAATTAATTCGTATGACTTTAATTTTCTCTGATTATGCATTTCCATTTCATGCAAACAGGGACATTTATCATTATTAATTTTAATGAATGTGATTTATATTTCATTTAGAATAATGTAAACATTAATCTGAATTTWAAAAAAGTTTCTAAAGAGAATTTTTGAAGCAGATTCTAGTGGCAGTCAGTGGATTACTGATGCAAATTAGTGGGAAGATACTGAATTATATTTCTGGAAATACTGGATGGACAATTAGTTGTTATTCTTAAATCATTTACAAGTTAAATTGTTTCTGGCCTCCTGTTACTCCAAGCAGTCTACTCTGGAAATCTCTGGTGTGTTTTTTGCTAACACACTAGAGCAATAGAAGGTTCTAATGGGACTGACCCACAAATAGATATGGACTTTTTTTTTTTAATGTAGAACCCTTGTCAGCTGGGAAATTCTCAATGAACCCATACTTTATCAGGCACTGAATACAGCTGACAAATTCCTTTCCAAGCCACTATATTCATAACAAAATCCTCTAAGTGTAGCACTGCCCTCATCACGCTGGAAAAACACAAGTTCAATGAAATTATTTTAACTTTATTAAATTATGGCAGATGGTTAAACTGAGATTGACCTGTTTTATCCTTGAAATCCCCTGGTACCTGTGGTAACAGTTATGCTATATAGCCATTTAATTTATCGGAAAATGTCATAACACAGGTATTGCCAATATTTGTGACTATTTTAAAAAATATGATTTATTATTTTCATATTACAGTATAGGTGGGAACAATATTTCCAATATGCAGACAAACAGAATTCGTGCTTATGAAAAGTTGTTGTTTTGCAAGAATGGCTAAATACAGTAGAACACTGAAAGATTTTTTTTTTCATTTAGAAATTGGAATAATGGGTGGAATAGATCAGTTTGAAAATGTTTTATCCCTGACGAACATAAAAATTCATTCTCCAAATCAGAATTCTTGATTTTGTCTTTTTTTTTTTCCCCCAACTATTGCTATTTAGCTGTGGGAAGACATGCAAATACAAGCCAAACAGCAAAACTCATAAAACAGTAAATGACAATATTAGATTCCTTGAAATATTCATTGGTTTCTATATTTTGTTTTCCATGAAATTTCAATATCAAATCCTATGTTTACAAAGGAGTTTGAGATCCCCATGTCAAGGCACTGTATCGGGACATTATTTACAGCCCCAGAGCCTTAGAAGCACTATCTGTTCCGTGGATGGTTTTTTGTCAACAGAGCGAACTCTACTAAATAATATTAGAACATATCATGGCACCACCACGGCTTTTAAGTAGAAGTCTCCACTGGACTTAACTTCTGATATAATAATGATTGTATTATTTGGTCCATTAAATTCTCACTAAGCCAAATGGAATTTTTTAGGACTTTAAAGAGCAGATCCAGATCCTGATATAACTATCAGATAGAGATCATGCTGGGTATATAGGTTAACAGGGCTACTAGTAAACTTTCGTCAAATGGTGCCATTCCAATGACTTCAATGGACTTGTGCTAATCTGCTATAGCTGGTCATCATTTGGAGAGGACAAGGGGCAGTGAGCACAAGTTGCACTGGGAGAAGTTTCATCTTGATAAAAAAAAGAATTTTTTTACACTGAGAACAATCAATCACTGGAACAAGTTCCCCAAGGATGTGGTGGAGTCCCCATTACTGGAAGTTTTCAAAATATGACTGGACAGGGTCCTAGATAATCTCATCTAACCTCTCTTTCCCATGAAAGGTTGGACCAGGTGATCTTTCGAGGTCCCTTCCAGCTTGGGCTATTTTGTGGTTCTGTGATTCTATGATTCTATGATTCTGTGATCTAGTACCAGGGTAATTGTACTTCTCACCTGCTGCATATTATTCTGGAAGGTAGGATTTTTGTTACACTTAGTATTAGAACTATAAAACATAGATCTGATTTGCTGAGTCTCTCAGACGGTAAAATTATTGCATATTTGTTTTCAAAATGGAAAGAAAATCCTGTGTGACATTTACCTTAATGAATTTAGATTTGGCTTTCTATGCTAGTGGGTTTGGTTCTCTCCTGCAGTCGTTTTTCAAGTGCAGAAAATCCTTAAAAATACTGGAAGATTGTCTAAATAACAGGTGATCCCAGTGCAGCTCAGACTGCCATGTCTCCTGCTATCTTCTCTGTTTCTATATTTAATGTAAATGGGCTGCCATTAGGCCAAGGTATTGGCAATGCCCATGATAAAATTGCTTATTTCAGTTCCAGATTCTCTGTTGTGAAACAGAGTACTCTAGCTTTGCTAGTGCTCCACAGAAACTCAGTGTTGGGGAAATACAAAAGGTATCAGCGCTTACACTAAAACAAACAAACAAACTTCCACACACAGAGGTGATGCACCCTAACTAAGGATGTGAGGCATTCTTTCAAACAAACAAACAAACAAACAAACAAACAAAACCCAAAAGAAGCCCATGGTCAGTTCTGCACTATGCAATTAATTTCTTAAAATTTCTTAGCTGTATAGGAACAGTGGCATTTTTAAAAATTGACTGTATACTGTGCATTCACTTGTCACACTTAATCCAGCAGGAAAACCAGCCATTTCACTCTGTCTATTTCCTTTTTCACTTTTAATTTATTACTGGATCTCTTTACAGTGAAAAGAGCGTAGAATGTCAACTTAAATTTATCTGTACTGAGATTAAAAAGAAATAATTCTTATATTAATTTGATATATCACTAAGGCACAGTTTTGGCCTTTTTACATTCTTAATCCCTTGCCAATCCATGAAGACTCTGCTGAAGTCCAAAGAATTCCAGACCTGTCATGTAGTCAGAAGTAGAGCACCACCTGAATCATTGGTAATTCTGTATTGAGGGTTTTTTAGTGGGAGAAAAGTTGAAAGGGGAAATCTGCTTGTTTTACACATAGGGTAAGAATGGGTTGGGGATGCTCTGTCTGTGTTTTTATATATCTCTCTCTGTATAGATATATATGACCTATCTATATAGAGAGAGATATAAAAAAATCTGTGAAGTGTCCTTTCAGAAGTTTTCAACTAGGAAAAGAATGCTCTGAATCTCAATGTCGTTGACGCCAGTTTAACTTCATCTTTGTCCAGTCTCAAGAGAGAAAATATTATTATTCTCATGCAGTCTGAAATAGTATGCATTGAAATGCAAAGAGCAAAGGGAGAGTACAGTTCTTTCTATGGATAACATAGAAAATGTTTTTTATCTGTGCTACCATTTATCTATCAGAGGATCAAATACTTTTATCCTGATTACTTGGACAAGATACTTCTGTCACAAGTGAATTATGAAATATAAAATCCACATACAGAATGGATTTCCAAAGATACTTAATAAAGATGACTGTGCAGTGATGGAACAGTGGTATTTACCCCACCACATTATTATCATGAGTCGTTTTCTCTTTCAGATGACAAACACTACCCAGATGCCAGCTGAGAAAGATATCTTCCCTGCAGCAGCATCTGGTTCATTGGCAGACTCTTCAGGCAGTTGCACTGGCATCTTCTGCACTGCCTGTATGTCTCTCATATCATTATGTTGATAGTTTGTCTCGGCTACTCTGCCCTTCTGTTAAAGCCTTCTTTTTGTCTGTTTTGTTC
Source organism: Oceanodroma leucorhoa (assembly GCA_030449065.1). Classification (NCBI taxonomy): domain Eukaryota; kingdom Metazoa; phylum Chordata; class Aves; order Procellariiformes; genus Oceanodroma; species Oceanodroma leucorhoa. The sequence goes on along the minus strand of JASVER010000004.1, from coordinate 6,309,260 downwards.
TGAATAATTTGTTCAATATATTAATTTATTAGTTAGCTAATTGCTGTACACAGGACACCATCTTTGCAATCACTCATGGTAAAAATTAGTGATTACACATTTCTGCAGGGTTTCGAGTTTGCTTCTTGTGTGAATCAGCACTAGAATTACTTAAGTCTCAATAAATTCTTTAAATGGGGT
>JASVER010000004.1:6202576-6306595 GCA_030449065.1 Oceanodroma leucorhoa | reverse complement strand
TCAAATAACAGAAGAATAATATCAAGAATTTTCTATTCACTCTCTAGGGCTATTCTGCTTGCTTGCCAGGGCTATAAACATCTCCCTTGCTCTTTTTTTTTTTCTTTTTTTTTTTTTTTTAAGGTGTAGCAAACACTCCCAGCTTAGACAGCTGCTTAATCAGACTGTATTGACTCTATTGGGCCACTATTGATCACTGTTCAATGTTTTCTTCCCACATAGAAAATCTTGCTTAAGTAATTTTCCCTATTTTTGCCAACAGCAGAAACTAAGAATTAGGAATCAAATAACAGAAGAATAATATCAAGAATTTTCTAGTCACAATGCAGATATTTTCCCTGTGATTTATATCTAAGTGATAAACATGTTCTTTAAATAAAGAAAATTCAATTTACATCATAGAATCATTAAGGTTCGAAAAGACCTGTAAGATCATCAAGTCCAACCRTCGACCCAACACCACCATGCCCACTAAACCATGTCCCAAAGTGCCACATCCACACGTTTTTTGAACGCCTCCAGTGATGATGACTCCACCACTTCCCTGAGCAGCCTGTTCCAGTGTTTGACAACCCTTTCGGTGAAGAAATTTTTCCTAATATCCAATCTAAACCTCCCCTGGCTCAACTTGAGGCCATTTCCTCTTGTCCTGTCACTAGTTACTTGGGAGAAGAGACCAACACCCACCTCGCTACAATGTGAACAATAGGATTGATCATCTCTGAAAATCCATAAAGTTGCACCAAATCAAAATACCCAAGCTTAAGTAAGTAAAATTCATTAACAAATCTCAGTCTAAAAAGTATTAGCTTGGAAGAAATAGGCTACAGAAGACTTTCTGGTTGCACTTTTACCCTTCCGATTMTCTCTCGCGTCCCACCCCGGGAGAGTGAGCGAGTGGCTGCAGGGTTCTTTTAGTTTCCTGCTGGGGTTAAACCACAACACTGGTTTTGTTTTTTAAATTCCCGTAGGTCTTAGAACTCTAAGATTTAATTGGTTTATATTACAATGAACTTTTATTCAGAATAATTATTATTTCATAGGCAATGATTTTAAAAAAGAGACTCATAGTTTTATTTCTGTTGTTTTCTTTACAGATAATCAGCTAAGTTTTACTTAAGGAGTTACAGACACCTGAATGGTGGCTTTAAAAACATCCATGGCTATAAATTAGTCATGGAAAATGGCCTGACACACCTGTTGCAGAATACTATTACACTGAATGAATGGATTATCCAAGCTGATTTTGTTCTGTAAGCACTTAGTCCTGTAGGTTTTCTGTTTCCAGTGGCTGAGTTTGAAAATATATCTGGATTCTTGCCTTATAGCTAATGAAAGAGTCAAAGACCAAAAAGTTCCTGAAAACAGAATCTCAAACTAACCTTTCTGTTCTCCATCCCACCAGCATAGTCAGTAGTTGCAAATATGCTTTGAGCATTCTCATGTCAGAGGGAACATGATGAAGTACAGATGGGGAGGAGGAAAAGTTGCAGCCTAGTGTAGCTAATAGCACAGAGATTCACATATGGCAATTTCTACCAGTGACTCTAGTCCTAGTCACTGGCCTGATAAAGATTTTCCTTTGCTGTTGCATTACATTCTTGGCTAGAGAGAGCAGCCAGCAGTCCTCCTTCTACTTGCTATCGTTGCCTGGCACAGCATTTCCTCTTGCTCATAAGACAGAAAGGTGGCCACACACCTCCATCCACACCACTGCTTCATCCAGACTTGATTTATTTGTACAGTGCCTATAAGAGTGGAGCTCCATTCTCATTTGCACCTCAATCACAAGATAATAAATAAATAAGTAAATAAATATGGTCATACTCTTACATATGTATTTATCCTTCTCAAGTACTCCTAGCAATTGAATATAATTTTATAATTATTATTTATTGTTTGCATTATGGCAGCAGCAGAGTATCCCTCATGCAGTATGAGGTGATGAGCACTCTGCAATTCACATGTAATGCTGGACTTGAGAAAATTTTTTGAGGATTCAGAATAAGTGGAAGAGATACATAAAGCAAACCGATAATGAGGTTATGCAGTAGAAAATATATTGTTATTGGTGACAAATTTCATCTTGTTAGGTATAGCAGCCATTGTTACAATGAGTGTTTATGGGGATTTTAAGCGCTTGTGCCCTATATTTGCAGAAAGAAAATTTGGAATTATATATTTTGATTATGATAATCAGATTTCCCACTGAGTTCATTAGTTACAAAGTCAGCTCATCAGAGAACAGAAAAAAATGCATAGACACACTCACAGCATGCATTTCAAAGTTTGAATAACAATAACTTTTTTGTGAAGTAATCATGTGTGCTAAGTACAGAAATAAGCCCCCCAAACTTTAGAAATTTCACCACTTTCTATTAAACAAAAGCTGGTTACATTTGATCGATATTTTTCTCATTTTCATTTATTTTCTCAAGCCTTTAGTGAATAAAATTGAAAAGGTAAGGCTGAATTTGATTTTGCTGTATCAGATACTCTGTGGGGTTAATTTGCAGATTTTTCCCTTAAAGAACAACACATGAATTTGTTACTTAGTTTAACTTTTCAATTATTCCCTGTGGAACTGAAAGAGACAGTTGTGCCTACTGCAGAACAACTCCACACAAATTGATAATGTACTATTCATTCAACCATTTATTTACTTGCATCTGTTTGGCATCCCCACCATTTCCCAATTTTGTGAACTAATTAATTCGTATGACTTTAATTTTCTCTGATTATGCATTTCCATTTCATGCAAACAGGGACATTTATCATTATTAATTTTAATGAATGTGATTTATATTTCATTTAGAATAATGTAAACATTAATCTGAATTTTAAAAAAGTTTCTAAAGAGAATTTTTGAAGCAGATTCTAGTGGCAGTCAGTGGATTACTGATGCAAATTAGTGGGAAGATACTGAATTATATTTCTGGAAATACTGGATGGACAATTAGTTGTTATTCTTAAATCATTTACAAGTTAAATTGTTTCTGGCCTCCTGTTACTCCAAGCAGTCTACTCTGGAAATCTCTGGTGTGTTTTTTGCTAACACACTAGAGCAATAGAAGGTTCTAATGGGACTGACCCACAAATAGATATGGACTTTTTTTTTTTAATGTAGAACCCTTGTCAGCTGGGAAATTCTCAATGAACCCATACTTTATCAGGCACTGAATACAGCTGACAAATTCCTTTCCAAGCCACTATATTCATAACAAAATCCTCTAAGTGTAGCACTGCCCTCATCACGCTGGAAAAACACAAGTTCAATGAAATTATTTTAACTTTATTAAATTATGGCAGATGGTTAAACTGAGATTGACCTGTTTTATCCTTGAAATCCCCTGGTACCTGTGGTAACAGTTATGCTATATAGCCATTTAATTTATCGGAAAATGTCATAACACAGGTATTGCCAATATTTGTGACTATTTTAAAAAATATGATTTATTATTTTCATATTACAGTATAGGTGGGAACAATATTTCCAATATGCAGACAAACAGAATTCGTGCTTATGAAAAGTTGTTGTTTTGCAAGAATGGCTAAATACAGTAGAACACTGAAAGATTTTTTTTTTCATTTAGAAATTGGAATAATGGGTGGAATAAATCAGTTTGAAAATGTTTTATCCCTGACGAACATAAAAATTCATTCTCCAAATCAGAATTCTTGATTTTGTCTTTTTTTTTTTCCCCCAACTATTGCTATTTAGCTGTGGGAAGACATGCAAATACAAGCCAAACAGCAAAACTCATAAAACAGTAAATGACAATATTAGATTCCTTGAAATATTCATTGGTTTCTATATTTTGTTTTCCATGAAATTTCAATATCAAATCCTATGTTTACAAAGGAGTTTGAGATCCCCATGTCAAGGCACTGTATCGGGACATTATTTACAGCCCCAGAGCCTTAGAAGCACTATCTGTTCCGTGGATGGTTTTTTGTCAACAGAGCGAACTCTACTAAATAATATTAGAACATATCATGGCACCACCACGGCTTTTAAGTAGAAGTCTCCACTGGACTTAACTTCTGATATAATAATGATTGTATTATTTGGTCCATTAAATTCTCACTAAGCCAAATGGAATTTTTTAGGACTTTAAAGAGCAGATCCAGATCCTGATATAACTATCAGATAGAGATCATGCTGGGTATATAGGTTAACAGGGCTACTAGTAAACTTTCGTCAAATGGTGCCATTCCAATGACTTCAATGGACTTGTGCTAATCTGCTATAGCTGGTCATCATTTGGAGAGGACAAGGGGCAGTGAGCACAAGTTGCACTGGGAGAAGTTTCATCTTGATAAAAAAAAGAATTTTTTTACACTGAGAACAATCAATCACTGGAACAAGTTCCCCAAGGATGTGGTGGAGTCCCCATTACTGGAAGTTTTCAAAATATGACTGGACAGGGTCCTAGATAATCTCATCTAACCTCTCTTTCCCATGAAAGGTTGGACCAGGTGATCTTTCGAGGTCCCTTCCAGCTTGGGCTATTTTGTGGTTCTGTGATTCTATGATTCTATGATTCTGTGATCTAGTACCAGGGTAATTGTACTTCTCACCTGCTGCATATTATTCTGGAAGGTAGGATTTTTGTTACACTTAGTATTAGAACTATAAAACATAGATCTGATTTGCTGAGTCTCTCAGACGGTAAAATTATTGCATATTTGTTTTCAAAATGGAAAGAAAATCCTGTGTGACATTTACCTTAATGAATTTAGATTTGGCTTTCTATGCTAGTGGGTTTGGTTCTCTCCTGCAGTCGTTTTTCAAGTGCAGAAAATCCTTAAAAATACTGGAAGATTGTCTAAATAACAGGTGATCCCAGTGCAGCTCAGACTGCCATGTCTCCTGCTATCTTCTCTGTTTCTATATTTAATGTAAATGGGCTGCCATTAGGCCAAGGTATTGGCAATGCCCATGATAAAATTGCTTATTTCAGTTCCAGATTCTCTGTTGTGAAACAGAGTACTCTAGCTTTGCTAGTGCTCCACAGAAACTCAGTGTTGGGGAAATACAAAAGGTATCAGCGCTTACACTAAAACAAACAAACAAACTTCCACACACAGAGGTGATGCACCCTAACTAAGGATGTGAGGCATTCTTTCAAACAAACAAACAAACAAACAAACAAACAAAACCCAAAAGAAGCCCATGGTCAGTTCTGCACTATGCAATTAATTTCTTAAAATTTCTTAGCTGTATAGGAACAGTGGCATTTTTAAAAATTGACTGTATACTGTGCATTCACTTGTCACACTTAATCCAGCAGGAAAACCAGCCATTTCACTCTGTCTATTTCCTTTTTCACTTTTAATTTATTACTGGATCTCTTTACAGTGAAAAGAGCGTAGAATGTCAACTTAAATTTATCTGTACTGAGATTAAAAAGAAATAATTCTTATATTAATTTGATATATCACTAAGGCACAGTTTTGGCCTTTTTACATTCTTAATCCCTTGCCAATCCATGAAGACTCTGCTGAAGTCCAAAGAATTCCAGACCTGTCATGTAGTCAGAAGTAGAGCACCACCTGAATCATTGGTAATTCTGTATTGAGGGTTTTTTAGTGGGAGAAAAGTTGAAAGGGGAAATCTGCTTGTTTTACACATAGGGTAAGAATGGGTTGGGGATGCTCTGTCTGTGTTTTTATATATCTCTCTCTGTATAGATATATATGACCTATCTATATAGAGAGAGATATAAAAAAATCTGTGAAGTGTCCTTTCAGAAGTTTTCAACTAGGAAAAGAATGCTCTGAATCTCAATGTCGTTGACGCCAGTTTAACTTCATCTTTGTCCAGTCTCAAGAGAGAAAATATTATTATTCTCATGCAGTCTGAAATAGTATGCATTGAAATGCAAAGAGCAAAGGGAGAGTACAGTTCTTTCTATGGATAACATAGAAAATGTTTTTTATCTGTGCTACCATTTATCTATCAGAGGATCAAATACTTTTATCCTGATTACTTGGACAAGATACTTCTGTCACAAGTGAATTATGAAATATAAAATCCACATACAGAATGGATTTCCAAAGATACTTAATAAAGATGACTGTGCAGTGATGGAACAGTGGTATTTACCCCACCACATTATTATCATGAGTCGTTTTCTCTTTCAGATGACAAACACTACCCAGATGCCAGCTGAGAAAGATATCTTCCCTGCAGCAGCATCTGGTTCATTGGCAGACTCTTCAGGCAGTTGCACTGGCATCTTCTGCACTGCCTGTATGTCTCTCATATCATTATGTTGATAGTTTGTCTCGGCTACTCTGCCCTTCTGTTAAAGCCTTCTTTTTGTCTGTTTTGTTCTGAATAATTTGTTCAATATATTAATTTATTAGTTAGCTAATTGCTGTACACAGGACACCATCTTTGCAATCACTCATGGTAAAAATTAGTGATTACACATTTCTGCAGGGTTTCGAGTTTGCTTCTTGTGTGAATCAGCACTAGAATTACTTAAGTCTCAATAAATTCTTTAAATGGGGTGAATTTTAGAAGTTTAAACGCCACCTTTTCTGCTCTGTGTACTTTTTTTTTTTTAAATAGTTTTAACTGAAAACTGCAACCCCAAATCTGATCATCAATACAAGTTCATTACTATCAAACACCAATGCTTTTTCATCTCTAAAAAGTAATTCAAATGTAACTACATGTCATGGGAAAGCTATCTCCTTAAATGCATTACACTTGAAGGAAAAGATTACACTAAAAAGATAATTATTACCAAAGGTAATTGTGATTACAGCACTGAACTACTGTAGTACTGCCAGTAACCAGGAAGTGAAAACAATAAAACCAAAAATGACTAGTATGAAGCAGAAATAAGTAAGAATACCAAAGCAACCTTATAGAGTTAGATCAAAGATCCATCCAGCTTTGTGTCCTGTTTCTAGAAGTAGCAAAAGGTAGATGTCTGTGGAAGAGTATAAAAACGACACAAGCATATGTATTTTCCCCAAATACTTCCTAAGTTGCTCAGGGATTGGTAAAATTTAAAAATATTTCTAAGTGTTTAACAATTCTCAACAAAATTCTCCTTCTCGATTTTTTTCTAATTTTCTCTGAAATAGTGTCATATTTTGCATCCAAAGTATCCTGTGAAGGAGCATCCACAACTTACTTTGTGTTTATGAATCCTGTACAACATCCTAGGTATGTCTTCTGTATCATTCTATTCAAATTGTCCCAAACATGACAGTTACTTCACTAGCTCTTAAGCACAATGAAAGAACACTTTTTTCCTCTTAATTTATTGATCAAAGTCTGTCCACTTCCTCAGTTACACTATTGCCAATCAAAAAATATTCTTCTTGTGGAACTGATACCAACTATTGCCTAATTTCCTTAGCAAAGAATTCCTAGTTTGAAGTTTGCTTGAATTCTATTGAAGTGACCAGATTTCCTTTGGATTCATCACCTGTTTGCACAGTATAAACCAGTACTATCTTCAGAAGACAAGGAAAGATCTTTTAGAAAATCCACATCAAGTTGCAGGAGTTCTTTCCTTTCTTTCCATAGCCACTAGCTCCACACAGTCTATTTAGGTCTCCATTATTTGCCTACCCTTTTTGACTGATCAAGAATTGTTACTTCCACTTCCTTTCTTATGAAGAAAGAGAATTAAAACAGAGGTGTGATCAAATACTCAACTATCTCTGCTACATAACCAATGCCCCAGATTAGCTTGATGAGAAAGTAGCCACACAGCTTAATGAAGACAAAGAAATGAAATGCACAAACTTACCAAGGACTTTTTTTTCTTCTCCCCCCCCCCCCCCCCCCCCGCCAAGTACAAGGCTTTCTAGATAGCTGACTACATACTTAGACAATCTGCAGTGGGCAATAGATCATTGATTACTGGTCTTGTCTAGACAAGATATTGAGAAATTTAAATAATTTTTAATGCGCAATGATCTCTTATATGTTCCTTAAGACAGAAAAGACATATCTGTGCCTATTTGAAACTTTATCTGAAAAATTTTTACATACAAAGCTTCAGGTGATGAGGTTTTTCCTTCTTATCTAAAGCTTTCCTCATGCAGTAACATTTTAGTATTGAATTTCAGTAAGACATTGACTTTTCTCAAGAAACATCATATTGTCAATTTTTACCTTAAGCAGAAGCTAGTAAAGAAGAGTTTTGTGGTGTTGAATACTATATCACTTCACTTTGTGCACATTATGTACAACAGAAAGAAGTGTTTGATGAATGATATCCTAAATGCAGCTGAAGGCTTGTAGTTTTTAATAGATAGGAGGTCTAAAACACTTTCCCTACAGTACTCTTCAGTTGCTATTGGCCAAATAAAGTATGACCTAATATGAATATTTTTGTTGTACACCAAACCAAATATATTCCCTGCATGGAGAATTTTTATACAATGTGTTTGATTCCTTATATAAGTGCAATGTGTGCATGATAGTTTTATAATTTCCTGAGAGAAGTTGCAGTGCGAGAGAACAAKCTTTACATTTTCTGTACAGTGACTAGCTCTGTTAGCTTTCCTCTCTAGTCTAAGTTTCTGGTTCATTCAGTCTCTCATATATTCAAAACCCCTAAGTATATCCTGGTGGCCTACAGTCTCTCATCTGTGTTGATATTCCTTTTTAAATGRGGAGTCCTAAAACTGGACACAAAATGCCAGATGAAGCTTCATGACAGCCAAGTATAGTAGAATAACTGCTTCCCTTAGTCACTGACTATGCTCTTGCTAATGTAGCCCAATATGCCTAATCTGTGTCATCTGTGAATTTACTAGAGGTACTTTCTGTCCCATCATCCAGGTTGTTGATAAGGATGTTAAAACCAGAATTGCTCCCAGTATAAACCCCTTGAAAACATGACTCAGAACCAGTAACCAGTTCCACTTTGAACCATTASCCTATAACCCAACAGTCCAATTAGATTTTCTCTTTCCATGCAGTACACCTATCCACTCCACATCTCTCCAGTTTGACTACCAGGATTGTGTAAGAGACTTTGTTCTACTCTTCAGGGACCTCCCTTGGTTAACAAGACTTTTCAAACATGATAGAAACTGGCCTCACAATTGTATCTTGGAGATCTGTGAGCTCTCTCAAATGCATCCAGCCTGGTCCCATGAATGTGAAAATGAGCAGCTCACCTGAGGAGTCCCAACTCAGGCTCCTCTACTCCCCTCTCTCCCAAACCTTGGCATGAGGCACAGAGATCTGGAAAACCTGGGAGCTGAACTTGTTAACAAAAACTTAGGAAAAGGTGTGAATACCTCAACCTTTCTCGTAATCTTTCTCACTAAAAGACTTGTTTCACTCAGCGGTAAGACCATGATTGTCTGGAGACAATTAATTCCATAATTTAGTCTAGAGACAATTAAGTGCATAAATTTCTTCCTGAAGATATTAAGAATCTGAAAGAATGTAATTAATCCAGGGTATGCCCTGTCTATATGGATGGAGTATAATGTTGCATATACACTTTGTTTCTTCTGCAGGCAATATCCCTTGTTCACTCTACAACTGTGGGAAAATGATTCATTTTTTGGTAATAAAATCTAGTAAGCAAAAATACAGAGATTTTGTACATGGGTTCTAAATTAACTAAGGTGTTAGTAACYAACAGTGCTGGGAGCAATACAGTAAAATTTATTTTCAAGGATTTTTTGAGATTTACAGAACTAATTATATATATGAATACCATATGTTATTTGTCTTTTACTATTTTTATAAAATCTGTATCACTGCAGTTGCCCATTTGGATTTTCCTGTTATGCACTTGTATATTTGGAGATATTTGTAAGAATGTATACAAAAAGATCTAAATGGTGAATTGCAAAACCACAGGACATTGAAGAACAAGATCCATATCAGGCAGCCAAAGAAGCAGTTGGTCCTTTTCTGTTTGACCACACTGCCTGGTGTGGATGGGCAATAAGTGGAAAGTGAACATCTTTATTCCATAACATTGTGTGCATTGTGGTCATGACTGTATAAGAAGGCAAAATTATCTGCCCATCTGTCCATTTGAATGTTATCTAATAAATTTGCAGTGCAGAAACCTTCAAAACCACAGATGGGATCTTTCATCTACTCCTACTTAATAAAGAATAAAACAAAGCACATAAATATTAAAGGCTTTCATAGGAAGTTGTATCAGTTGATTAATTTCCTGGAACACTTAYCTGGAAATGAAACTTTATACTGAGTTTTTCTTTAGTTTAGGAAGAGGAACTTTCAGGAGAAAAGAAAGAGGAAAAAAAATAAATAAGTATAAAAAGAAAAATCTAAGTGAGAAAACAAACAAATGAAAAAGGCTGTATTCAGTTATCTTCCTTCTCTTCCATGTCATTTTGACTTTTCCATAAAATGTTCACTACAGACAAAACTCAGTACTTACTTAATTTTGAAGAAATTTGAGCAAGAAGAGGTGACAAAGAAATAATTTTTGCATCATTCTTGTCACCAATCATAATTTTTGTGACAAATCTTCATATATAGTTCTTCATGAAGTTTGATATAAAGCATCACAATTCCCCAGACCTTTGCCAGTGTAGCTCCAGTTGTGAAACAGGATGCATATTTCTATGTTTTGCTGAAGTATCAGCAGTATCTCATCTACAGGAGTACTATTCTGATCTCAATGAAAGACTAGCAAGAAAAAAAAGCAACAAAAAAACAAGCAATCAAAACAACAAAAAAAATGCAAATGTTGTATTAAAACATTAAATAACTTAATGTATTTGAATGTTCATAAACCGACTACTRAGTTTAAGAAACCAAATTAAACAATAAAAGATCAAAATTACTCAGCATTTTATGGTTTCTATCTTAAAGCTTAAATATGGACGATAAAATATAAAAACAAGCTTCAAAAGTATAAAGACAGGTATAAGAAAAAGGCATATTCAGYATCTCCTATATACCTATATGATATGTAGCCCTATACTAGTATATGAGTATCTGGACCATCTTTCTGTAAGTAGCCCAGGATCTTTAAAGAGGAGGTCCAAACTGCTAGATCTGTAGTTTTTAACTCCTTTTCTAAAACTCTGTCTGTTCTATTGGGCAAATGTGGATGAGGGGTGAGTCAAGGATCACTTCAAAGAACTTGAACCACGTAGGTCCCTGGGATGGACAGCTTATATCCAAGGGTGCTGAGAGCTGGCCAGTGTCCTTGCAAGGCAACTTTATCATTTTGACAAGTTATGTACATCTGGGGAAATCTCCAGTGAATAGAGGAATGCAAATATTGCACCCATCTTCTAAAAAGCTTGAAAAGACAATCTAGAGAACGACAGTCTGGTGAGCCTCACCTCAGTCCCTGGGAAAATCATGGAATGAATCCTTTTGGAAGTAATTTGTGGGCAATTGGAAGAGGAAAAGGTGATTGGGAATAGCCAGCATGATTTTATCAAGAACAAATAATTTCTGACAAACTTCTTCGCTTTCTATGGTATGCCTGGATTTCTAGATAAGAGGAGAGCACTGGATACCATTTTCTTAGGCTTTAGGAAAGCTATTGATATTCTGTCCTAACAACATTCTTGTATCCAGACTGCGACATTGTGGTTTGGATGCATGTGCAACCAGACAGAAAAAAAAAATCAAAAAAATATTTGAACTATTAGACTCAGGGGGCAATGGTCATGCTCTACCTAGATGCTGGTAACAAGCAGAGTGCCACAGAGGTCTGTCCTGGGACTAATCCCATTTAATGTCTTTACAAAAGACTGGGAGGAGTGACAATGTGCCCTGATGAAGTTTGCAGATGACACTAAACTGGCAGGTGGACCAGTCACTACGCTTGAGGACAGGGCTGCGATCGAGGAGGATCTAGACAGTCTAGACAAATGGATCAACAGGAGCCACAGGAGGTCCTCAATGGGAGGTCCTGTACCTGGCAAGAAAGAATCCCTGGCAGCAGTACAGGGTAGGGTCTGATGGCCTGGGAAGCAAGCTGATCATGACCCAGTAGCATGCCCTAGCAGTAAAGAGGGCCAAGAGCCTCCTGTGCTGTATTAACAAAAGCACAGCCAGTACATCAAGGGAAATTATTCTTTTTCTTTAGTGGGCACTCATTAGACTGCATCTAGAACACTGTGTCTAATTTTTGGTCCCAAACAGAAAGAAATCAATAATCTAGGGAGAGTATAGTGGAAAGCCACTATGCTGGTCAGGGTACTTGCCCTGTGAGGAGAGGCTSGTTCAGCCTGGAGAAGGGATGACTATGGGGAAACCTCACAGAAGCTGTTAAACCCCTATGGGGAGGTCATCAAGGTGGGATCAAGATCTTTGCAGGGGTTCCGGGTGGGGGTGAGACAACAGGCATAAGTTAAAATAAGAAAGGTTCAGACTGGATATAAAAACTTCTAAGTAATAAGCACAGTCAAGCATTAGTACAGCTTGCCCAGAGAGGCTGTGCAGTCTCCAGCCCTGAGCAACCTGGTTCGACTTCATGATTGACCCTGTTTTGAAGAAAAGGTAGAACAAATAGCCTCCAGTGGTCCACCTCATCCCAAATTATTGTATGATTCCATAAATTTCCATAGAAAACATTACAGAAAAATGCTGTAAGTAATGGTCAGTTTACTGTCAGGAATGAAAAAATGTCCTTCGCTTATGGTGCTACATAGAAGTACTCTCAGGGCTGGGAGTGCAGCAATAGGCCTTAACAGCCTCAAATGAGACTCCCTTCAGTCCCAGCCGGAGTTACTTTGTAGGTGAAATGTACAGATTTCTTATATATTGCCTTTTAACATTAATTTTATGGGCTATGGAACAGCAGTAGCCAAATATAATTTAAAATTCTCTACAGTGATTGCTACTTTCTTCAGTGGATATGAAGATCTCTCACTTCAAACTCAGAGAAGCTTCACAGGTAGTGCAGAACAGAGATAAGGTTTAGCTTAGTTCAAATAGCTTATGAGTTATATGGATAGCTAACTTCACTCTTCTTCTCCTAATTACYTGCATTACATTGGCAATCAGGTACACAAAGAAAATGGCAGAATTAATGAGATTGCTCTTTTGCGTATTAAAAAAATCATCTGTCAAATGTTCATTACACTTGTCTAATGACTTGATGTATTGGGTTTGTGCGGCAAGTTTTTGGTAGCAGGGGGGCTACAGCAGTGGCTTCTGTGAGAAGCTGCTAGAAGGTTCCTCTATGTCCAATAGAGTCAATGCCAGCTGGCTTCAAGGCAGACCCACCGCTGGCCAAGGCCGAGCTCATCAGTGACGGTGGTAGCACCTCTGTCTTAATGTATTAAGAAGGGGGGAAAAAAAACCAAAACCGTGCAACTGCAGCTGGAGAGAGGAGTGAGAATATGTGAGAGAAACAACTCTGCAGACACCAAGGTCGGTGAAGAAGGAGGGGAGGAGGTGCTTCAGGCGCCGGAGCAGCCCATGGTGAAGACCATGGTGAGGCAGGCTGTGCCCCTGCAGCCCATGGAGATTAATGGTGGAGCAGATATCCACCTGCAGCCCATGGAGGACCCCACACTGGAGGGGTCCCCACCCTGAAGGAGGCTGTGACCCTGTGGGAAGCCTGCACTGCAGCAGGCTCCTGGAAGGACCCATGGAGAGAGAAGCCCATGCTGGAGCAGGTTTGCTGGCAGGACTTGTGACCCTGTGGGGGACCCACGCTGGAGCAGTCCGTTCCTGAAGGACTGCACCCTGTGGAAGGGACCTATTCTSGATAATTTTGTGGAGGACTGTCTCCCATGGGAAGGACCCCACGCTGGAGCAGGGGAAGAGTGTGAGGAGTCCTCCCCCCAAGGAGGAAGGAGCGGCAGAGACAACGTGTAATGAACTGACTGCAACCACCATTCCYTGTCCCCTTGTGCCGCCAGGGGGGAAGGAGGTAGAGAAAATTGGGCCTAAAGTTAAGCCTGGGAAGAAGGGAGGAGTGGGATGAAGGTGGTTTAAAATTTAGTTTTTATTTCTCATTACCCTACTCTGATTTGACTGGTAATAAATTAAACTAATTTCCCCAAGTCAAGTCTGTTTTGCCCGTGACGGTAATTGCTGAGTGATCTCTCTCTGTCCTTATCTTGACCCATGAGCCTTTCATTATATTTTTCTCTCCCCTGTCCAGATGAGGAGAGGGAGTGATAGAGCGGCTTTAGTGGGCACCTGGTGTCTAGCCAGGGTCAACGTGCCACATCTAATAAAAAAAATCAGTATTTAAACTGTACTATCTTTCTTGATTTATCATACTCAACTGCTAAGACTTTGATAGAAAGATGCTCGATGAAGTTGAAGAATATTATATTCTGATTATAGAACTGCTTATATTTCAGTTAGAAGACAACCACAGGACAATAATTGATTCAAATAACTGCAAAATCTATGGCAGTAMAGAAGCCAGTATATAGTACCCATGTGAGAGGCCAAAATAGTGAGTAGAATGTGAGAAAAAAATGCAGTATAAGGCTCTGCATAGGTTTGTTTGTACTGTGGYTGTGACAGTATGGTTCTGCTCTACATCTGCCACACTTGGATGTGTCAAAGATAATAATCAGAGCTTGCCTTTGAGTACACTGTCTTCAAAAAAATAAACTTTCAATAAGAATTCATTTAAAGATTCTRCCTAGAGTCCCACAGTGTAGGTTAGGATAATAAATTTAGAATTCATTCACCCAATTACATAGATTTTTTAAAACAAAGGAGAAAAAACCAGTAATTTTTATGATTATATTCTGAAGTCTGCAATGTTAAGTAGTTTGAAATCCTTTTAAACCTGAGCAACAGTGTCCTCACTCTTATGCTGGTCCAGAGATTGTCCTTGTGCACACTGAAAAGAAAAAGCATTAATGAAATTAGGTGTCAGAGCTGTGGTGAAATGTTTCATTCTTTTAATTAGTGATGGTACTACCCAGAAAGATCTCAAACAGGAATATGCTCAAAGTCTCAGTAAAGAGGTAGAGATAGGTTGTGGACACTTTTGGAAGCAGAGTAGAGAGGACTCTGACTAGAGAAAGATATTTTTCTGAAAATTCATGTAAAGTCTCTGGACTCTCCTTTGGTACTTCTGTTAAGAGTATGCCTGTTGGATGAGCCTGAAAAAAACCCAAATTGTTATTTTCTGTTAATGACACATCAGTTGGTAGGAGGAAATTAAAAAGCTATATAGAACATATTTCACAATTTTATTATATGCATTTAAAAATAACTGTTGAAAATTATTGGTATTGTAGTTCTCATTTGAGAATAAAGGCTGCCAAATGTAATGCATGTGATGTACAGAACAGTGACTTCTAGCTGACAAAAGCTAAGTAAATTTCCTACTGTGCTTAAAGCCAGCAAGGCACTCTCTTTTAGCTGGCTTTGTAGTGTTTCTGCCTGGGGAGGATTGGCATCCAATTCAAGGATGGGCAGCATATTGACTCCTTGACCAGCCTGGTCAACAGGTAATGCTATAATTATCTGATTCCTCTTGTACCTGTTTCCAAGTTAGCATCACAGATGCTTTTTTTTTAAATCAGTTATTAGTTTTACCAACTGCTATAGCTCAGGAAAACATTTTTTTCCCCTTTCCTTTTTCTACTTTGCATACAAATCTTTGCATACAGGTCACACAGTACCTTAAAGAAGAAGGGCTGATCTTGACCCGTAAGTACACTTTTACTGATTTTTTGGCTGCTTATATCTTTTCTCAAGAAAATGAAGTTTTAAAGTTGTTAGAAAGAAAAATTAAATTATCTGGTTTCATTATTACAGTTTACTGTGTTTAAATTTCCAAAACCCTCCTGCCTCCTGTACCTTACCCTGTGTGACCAACTAGGCAAGGCTTGAGWATAAACTACACAACAGAGAAAGAAGAGACATTCTTGTTTAACAGGTGTTGCAATGATAGCCTCCTACTCCTTCAAAGTGTGGAAGCTTAAAAGGATATTTTAAGCCAAATTGGCTATTTTGCTTGAAGTAGCTTAAGTTCTTGCATGTTCTTCTCTTCTGGCAGAACCGAAAATTGGGGATCTTCCAATATACAGCAGTAGCCAAGCAGCTAGAGAAGCTAAGTCTTGTCTTTAATCACTCCAACAGGAACCAGAAGAGCCAAAGCCTAAAATAAGTCACATAGGAAATAAATTGCTGTTAACACGAGGTAGAGGTACTATGTAACATCTAATAGGCATACACAACCACACATACACACACATATACAATACACATATGTTGTATATGCATGGCTGTCCACACAGATCAACATAAAAAAAACCCCATTACCACTCAAGCAAACACAAACAGCACCAATGGCCTCATCCTGTTTCCCTTCCCAGGTGAAAGTCTGTTAGTGGGAAATATATATACGTATATACAYACACATATGCAATATGGATCCTTCCAGCAGCTGGCCTTAAACAGTCAGTCTGGCAGCAGGTCCCAGGAACATTCCATCTCTGGTTGCCTCATGCACAGAAACGCACATGCAAAAGGGTCCCTTAGTTGATGCCCCGACCTTGTGGTGTCCCCAGTCACACCTGTGATAGCCAACTCACAGAGGCACACCCATGTCCATCCCAGATTTCTTGCTGTTTCAATACCTGGCTCCCAACTCTCATATTATTATTGCGGGCTAGTCTGGCTTAATATCAGCTAGTAATCACATGCTGGCACATGTACCCACAYGCTATGCACTGGTCTCTCCAGTTGCTGCACCATGGACACATGGGCCATGGTCTGACTGCAGTTTCGGCACTCAGACCCCAAACACACACATGGACACAGAACACAGAGTCTCTCATCCAGTAAAAAGAGTTAGAAATGGAGTTTAATGAGAAGACAGGACAGACTGCACTGACCCGGCACAGAGCATGGTCAGACAGACATGCATGCTGACCAGCAAACAGTTTACAGGCGACTGGTTCCCTTTTATCCCCTGCTTCCTGCATTTTGCTGTGCTTATTCCTCCCCAGACTACCTGGATCCCTCCCTTTCCTTGCCTTTTGTTCCTTCCTTAAGCATCCCATAAGAAGTGTTGCACAATCCCAGCACGCTCTTCCCCTGCATCCCATAGAGTTCCATCCTGCAGGGCAGGAACCCCACCCCCACCCCAGTCCGTGCCGCGTCCCAGAGAGCCACCCCCCAGGGACTCACCGTGCTGGGTCTCATCCAGCCCCTGGGGCTGATGCTCTCCTGGGACAGCCCTGGGGGGGGCCGGGGCCGGGGCTCGTGTCTCTGACTGGGGCACTGGGGCTCCCCCGCTGCCCTCCGCCTCCGCTCTCCTCTGTGTGCGGGGGATGAGCCTTTAGCACATACCCTAACAAATACTACAGTTAGACACAGTATATTAAAAATGGTGTATATCCATGTTTATCTATGCCCTTCTCATTTATAACTTGTTATAAATAGACAGTAGATGTATAGCAGAGGATAAACATAGGATAGTGTATGTCTGTGGTTTTTCAGTTTCCCTCTGCAGAATTTAAAAAATAACCACGACCAGTATTTTGTCAACCTCAGAACTGCATTCTTCAGACACAACAGTTTGTTAATAAYGCTCCACTGACACAAATATACATTATAAAAATAACATTAGAGGTCTAATATTTGTCTCTAATTAAAGCAGATAAGTATAAAGCCCTGATTTATCCTTCTCTGCATCAGAAGTTGTTACTCATATTTTCTTACAAGTAAGTTTTTAATTAAATATATTGGGAAAAAGAACCACTTTTTTCCTCTCCTCACATAGAATGGTTTGCAGCTGTTGTCTGCCTGATAAARAGCAAAGTAGCAAGGTCTTCCCTCTTTTCAAGGCTTTCCAGTTCAAAAGATATTCTGCTCATCTGTGCTTTCCTCAAAATGGGATTGCACAAATACACTTCCTCTCTACATGACATACATAAATGTGCACAGTTCGGCTCCCCAGTGGGTTTGCTTATGAAAATAAAAGAGACAGGGTAGAAAATATCACACATCAAAAGGGTAATGGCTCCTAATAATCTCTTTGTTGCAGTAGTATTTTTCAACTTGTTTCCAGTTGAAAACTTGATGGTATGTGGACTACCATCCTGGTAGGCTGTGAAAGGTGAAGAAGAGAAACAGGATCATTCATGCCATATGCAGTTTATACTTGTGAAAATTCTGCACCTTCTCTCAATCTTCCAAGTGCAGATGTAGCTTTCATGTAAGAAACAAGGAACAATGTAGCCATATTGTGCATACATAAAGACGAAATGTACTAAATATTCATTTAAAATATTTAAAATATTGCAGTTGGACTACATGATCATTGCAGGTCCCTTACAACTGACTATTCTATTCTATTCCATTGTTCGGTACGAGCTAAATATTTATGCTGCCTGGAAATGAGTAATTCAAAAGTCACTGTGTTACATTTTCCTATGGTAGGCGCAAATTGTCTGTGATTTAAGGACTGTTTACCTCACAGAAGCATTGGATGGCTATAGAATTTAATCTAAAATATGTTACAGTCTTTTATGTTCGTCACAGCTGCCTTCCACCATCTTTCGCACATTTCAAGCATGCTGACTAAGCATCATTGAGGAAGTTCCTGAAGATTTTTCTGGTTAATATTGTGCTCAATTCTTTTAATGTTATGTTTCATAGAAAACTGAGCATGTGCTGTCCCCCTGTTAAACAGCTCTGTTGAAGACAGAATCAGTGTCGCCTAATGTTGAACAGAATTAAGTAAAGGAAATGATATTTGAAATAGTTTCTATGAGGTGTTACTACTAGYATGTAATAAAGTCCTTTTCTTCTGCATCCACATATCATGGAAGAATGTGATCATCTGAGAAATATTTGCTACAACCCACSCCCCATCCCCAATCTATTCCATTTTGACACTTTCAGTTCAACTACATTATATTTGGCTACTATTGGATTCAACATAATAGCATAACAGATATGCTTCTACTGAATAACTTTTCAGTCATATTTGCAGCGTGATTAACTTCTAACTACAAAAATTAAGATGTTATTGTGTTTCCATTGTTCAAATGGAGTTTCTATTTTGTAATAAACATTCTTAATACATTTTTATTACTGTGAACTAGGTTTTCCTCCTTCAGAAAATAAAAAGCTATACAACAATTATGACACTATAATTGAAATTTCTGGCAATTAAGCTTAATTTAGTTGCCAAACTAAATAGATCCAAACCTGGATCGATTCCTTAACTGTCAGACTCACTTCACTGTGAACATGGCCCATTGATTCCCCCGAGAACTGGACCTTACTCTAGCTTGTGTTCTTGGAGCAGAAAGTCTTGAAGTGCACTTGACTGAAAAATTCCATGCAGTCTGTCACATCTCTCTAAATAGAAAAAAAAAGTACATTGACTAGAAGGAGAGTTTATAGCTATTTTTTCCATCGATGTGTTATTACCAATCTGCAATAYATACAGCCAAGGTTATACAACAAAAAGGATGGAGAATATAAAAGTAACCTAAATAATTTAGTTCACTGTTAATACTATCACTCAAAAACTTGAATCTTCTAGTCTGAACAACCCTTATTACAGTGTTTTACTACTGAGTTTATGATGTCCTTTTTGGAATGACTTAAGAAATATTTATCTTACAAAAAGATTTTTCTGAAGAGTTGTAAATCATAATCTTTACTTCTTAAAGAGCTAAACTTATTGAATTGTGTTACTCTTACACTAAATTGATTTTTTTCCTAAATTGAATCAACCTTAAAGATTTTTCTGTTCTCTTTTATAGATTTCAAATTTTTGCTGAAGATCCAGGCATCAGAACTGGATGCACTATACCTGCAGTAGTCAAACTAATTGTTTGTGTAGAAAATACCTACTGTTTGTGCTTTATAGTCATCTGCTAAAAATCTACACATTATGCTAATTTGTAGAGCCACATCACTACAATAGAAAGGAACTCATGTTCATATGGTTTTATACAGCAAGACCCAAAGCTATTTTCAGAATTATAAGATGTAGCTTCCCATCTGTAGAATATTTACTCTACAATGGACATTATATGTGACAATATAAAAATTAATGTAATTAATAGACATGATTTCATGTAATTAATAGACATGATAATAGACATTATCAATGTTTTCCAAAGTATTTGCCATTTCTCTAATGTATGTGTATTGACAAGATTATACTAGCACTGATTCTACATTTTCTTCTGGAAAATTCATAAGATTTACTGAACATCATTGGATGACAACAGATCACTACTGGACCACATTAAAAATTTCTTATAGTGTCTGACAGGCCTCATAGCACAACTGTAGATGTGAAGGTATGAATTAATAATTTTTAATCCATCTGGCAAGAGTCACATTGATCCTGTCATAGCTGTTTTTAATGACTTTTAAATGTTGTATTTGTACGTCAAATTAGTTACTTGCACCAAGGTTTCATCAAAAACAATGTTAAAATCTACTCAGAAGACAGTTTTTGTTGTAAATTATTGTTGTTATTATTATTATTATTAATCATCAATAGCTTTCTAATTTGTTAACCTATGATCAGTGATGACCTACTCACCATACAATTACCAAGTTCATTCCCTCAACTCCTTTTGCATATCATCGCCTTCATTTTTCAGTCATCTAGTACTTTCCCAGAATTCCATACTTTCTTAAAAATTACTTCCAATGATTAAAAAATATTGCCAGAAAGTTCTTAAAATCTTGCATACAATTTTTCCAACTCTTCAGATTTTAAGTGTTTCTTCTGTGTTCCTGAAACATACTCTTTACTCACTGAAACTAGAAAAGTCTCTCTAAGCCACGTAAACATTATCCTGCTTCACTCTGAATATAGAACAGAAATAGTTAATGAACATTTCTGTCTTTCAGCAATATGTCTGAGCAACCTTATCCCACTTGGCTAGAATCAGACATACTGGAAGTTGGTAGCTTATTCATAACCTCATCTTAATCCATCATAATAGTCTTACACAGTACTGTGATATGGCCACAATTATAAATTATGCTTAAATAAATTATGCTATAGCACTGATACAGCTTAGTCCATCCCTTTAAAGACAGATATTTTCAAATGACAGCTACATGGAGGAAGCCCAGGAAGGACTGACTGAAGTCAAGTAAAACAACAATTGTTGTTTGTGAAGACAAAAGCTAGATAGGTCTGCCCTATGGAAGAACTGAGACTTCCACTGATCAATGAGCATAAAAAAAAAAAAWATATCTACCAATGGATTATTTAAACACAAATAATATATAGCTGTAATTCTACTTTGGAAAATGAGAAGAAATAATTCAAGCTACAATGTCAGCGTCAAAATAGTCAAAATCTGAGATGCAGTAATTTTAAGAGGTTCAGCACATAACAATTGACAGTGATAATATTGCTGATAAATATTACCATCAGAACCCTTAAAGCTTCAGTGTTGAATGACAGACAGGAAAGAAAATAAACAGTGTTTAGGTCCTAAATGCAATACTATACTTTATATGAACCACTTTTAATACTTGGTATTTGAGACAGGAATTTTTAATGACATCATCTAGTGATAGCTAATAGAAAAAGAATTAACTATCCTTCCAGGGACAACTTTTCTCTTGTAGAGCTACACTCCCTTTATTCATACACATAGAAATAAATTCAGGCCCTCTTAATCATACATTAATTTGAACTTGGTATTGCACCATCCACCTTATTCTTCAAAAAAGCTCCAAGAAATAACAATCTACATTGAATCTGTGAAATTTATTGAAATATTTATCTATTAATGTAAAATCCACCTCAATTTTGAGCAGATCCCACCACCCAGATTCCCAGTCTATGGGAATATTTCCATTAACATCACGAGGAGCTGACTGCTGCCCTGAAGCTGTGAAGRTAATTACTTTAAAAAGCCTTTGACCCCAGGACTCTAGTCATTAATAGATACTTTGCATTCCTTCTTCTTTCCTCATTCCACACGTATTCTCCACAGAGAGCAGTCTATTTACATAGAAATTGCAAAAATAACCTTTTATGAATGTAGCACTTACTGTGTGCATTATTTGTACCATTCTTCCTCTCAGGTCTTGTGAAGGATGAACATTACAATAACGCATACATATTCATAGAGCAATATTGTAGGCTAATTCTCACAAGGCTGTTATTCACAACTTATAAATTAATTATTAAYAGCCACTCAAATCTATAAATAGTCATCATATAGTAGGCTTTGTTGGTCAAATTAAGTCATTCAACTGCAGTACAATCACTGAAGAATATGAAGAATTTAATATCAAGTGTACTTTCTTTTAACACAGAATTGAAAAAAAGATTATAACATCAGCCAAAACACGTATTTGATGTGGAACTATCTAACAGTATCTTATGCATTAACTTCTGTGCATAAACTTGTATCTTACTACCACATTACGATGGACATATATATTGCTGCAGAGCAGTCAAGGATTCAGCTGACCAAATTCAGACATCAGGCTTAAAACTACATAATGTACCAGTGTTAGTGTTCCTTATGACTTCAGTAAGAAAGGCATTCGGACTCTATATTCATTTAAATACCTTTTATTGACACAAACACTATTAAGAAAAAGAGGATAGATAATCTTAAATGTCTTCAGATGCTGTGAATCCTGAGCTGTGCCACACTGAATGGACCTCCAGCCACGGCATGGCATGGCATGCTGCATGCCATGGAAAGGTTCACCAACATTATGGTCTTTAGAGCTCTTACAGGATTTTCTTAGATGTAAACAATTCTATTCATCATTTCTATTGTCAAGACAAAGGATATTTGCATAAGAACATGCTTCAGTTTTGGATAGGGAAAAGGACTCATCTGTGTGGCAACCACTGGTGYCAAGGGGGAGATGTCTACATGTTGCTCCATTACAATTAGCCAGCTAAGTTTATCCTGTGGCCAAGATGGGACCACTACAGCTAGGCATCTGGGGTTCCTTAATGCATAGGAGAGAAACTATCACCTTTATACAGTGATTCATTTTATTATGAAGTAGAAGTCTGAAATAGATCTGATTAATTTTTCCTCAGAATTACTTATTTCTTTAATTATAAAGGGAACCTGAAGGAAAAATCAGTGTAGATATTCACGCTGTAGATTTCTTAAGTTAATGAGGTAGTTAAAAAAAATTACTAGTTTATGTACACATTAATAGAGAAGAGCTTCTCTAACATATCTCATTGTTCTTAACCCCTTAGTTTCATCAATCTGATAAGAGTTGGTGAGTTTGTTAGACTCCATTCTAAGCATTATGTCACTAAGGAAAAACTTCAGCTTCTATTTGTCATTGAAAAAATAGTTTCTAGAGCTCATGATTAAATAATTGAAAGTGTAAAGGCAAAACAGGAAAAAAAAAAGAATTAAAATAGYTATTATCTTCTATATATTATGATCTTGGATAGGTGGGATCAAGTTCATTTTTAGGGCTACACCTGTATCAGTAAACTAAGAGGTACTGTGACCTATTCTTGAGTTAAACTCTTCCCAAACAAATCAAGACAATCTTTTCCATACTATACTTTGGGAATTCCTGACCAGCTTATCCCCTAAACAAGTCCTGGAATTTAGGAGAGTGCTAGCTGATCTGGGATGAAACTGTACCAGAGATCAAGCAATTAAAGAGTAAGCCTGATGGCACATATGCTTCTTGATACCATGACTTGATACAAGACATAGCCTTGAATCTTTGTCATTATCGCTGTTTCAGACAATGGGAGAAAGGTACGTATGCAAAAAAAAAGGGAATATTGACTGAATTATTTTAAAATATGATAAATCAATTCTGAATAATGTTTTGGAGCATGTTTGTTTACATCTTATTGATGAGAATTTCAGTAAGATATCATGCTCTCTGGAAGCTCATAAATAAAACTGCATATCTGTGGAAGCTTTTCAGGTGAACAAAATGCATAATTATAGCCTACACAGTTTTTATCATCTAAGTAATGAAAATGTATTACTAACACAGAGCCAAAAGTGCCCAGAAACAGTGCAAAATTCCAGCCTACTACCTCACTTGTACACACCAACCATTAACTATATGTACTTTTCCTTGAATTCACAGTCAAATCTTTATCAGCACTTTTAATTGCCCTAGAMAATTTTAAGCTGTATGTAATGTAACAAGCTGGGGTTTCATTAGACTCTCAAGGGTGTTAGAGGCAAACTGTAAGATTTCCACTCCTTTGGATGGCTTTATGTACATGTCCTTCCCATGGTTTAAATAAAGAGTCAGACAAAAGGCTTCTAAGATGATGAAGGGACTGGAGCATCTCTCATACGGTAAAAGGCTGAGTGAGCTGGAACTGTTCAGCCTGGAGAAGAGAAAGCTCAGGGGATCTTATCAATGTATGTAAATCCCTGAAGGGAGGGTGCAAAGAGGACAGAGCCAGGCTCTTTTCAGTGGTGCCCAGTGAGAGGACAAGAGGCAATGGGCACAGACTGAAACACAGGAGGCTCCCTCCGAACACCAGCGAAACACTTTTTTACTGTGAGGATGACCAAGCAGTGGCACAGGTTTCCCAGGGTAGTTGTGGAATGTCCCTCCTGGAAGATATTCAAAAGCTGTTTGAACGTGGTCCTGGGAAGCCTGCTCTAGGTGGCCCTGCTTGAGCAGAAAAGTTGGACCAATGACCTCCTGAGGTGCCTTCCAACCTCAATCATTCTGTGATTCTATGAAAAAGAGGTATTACAGCTCAACTGCACACCTCTTGTCAAAAAATGGTGGGATCCTGCTCTACTCTGTTTAATGCCAGAGGAAAACCTTCACCTTAATGGGGAACAGGCTACATTTTCTAAGATTCTCACATATATGTTTGCAGGTTGGCCYGAGGCACCAATTTATTTGGGTTTACAAGCTCAGCAGAATTGGCTGGATTTGTGACTATACTTTTGATATTTTCTTGAGATCACTTTAAATACTTACGAAGTCTTCAAATAAAAAAAAGCTACATTCTGGCAAAATAGTGGGTTATGTTCTCTCTTACAGAATTAGAAACACAGTTACAAACACTCCTGTCCCTGCCACCCTGTCCCCTTTCAAATGAAGGAAACTTCAAGTAAGACTAAAACTAATTTCTTATTTTGTATCTTGTTTAGAATTTCTCCAAACATCTGTCATCTGTGGTAGAAAATGGTCAGTAAACAGTATCTCAGTTTATGTATCATCTTCAATTCTGGACCCTGCCATGCATCTCTCTTATCATCTGAAATTAATCTGCAAAATACTTCCCTTCATTTAACTTTCCTCTGGCTAATCAGTTTGAGGAAATAAATTGTATTAGCTGCTTTGATTGGCATGTCTTCAGGATGTAAGTAAAACACAGCTCAGGCTTATGTAGGCTTGGAATTTACACAGTTACTGTCTAGGAAAATTATTGTAATCTCTTACCTCTCATTTTTAAAAACTTTGCCTTGTACCAATTTTTTTTCACAGCTCCTAATCCCACGTGTAATCTGAAACACAAGAAAGACCACACACAACACAATAATAATTGGAATGGGACCAATTTGGACAAAGCTTATTCCTCAGTTTTTCAAGGTTTTCAAGATTTGGACTTTTACAAGAAATAAGAAGTGACTAAAGGAGGCAAGCAGTAGAGGTATTTAYAAATGAAGAATTCTGGAGCATTTAATGTTTTAAACCAAATAAGTTTTGTGCTCTGTATTTTTGTTCCTTACATCTCATATTTGGACCCTTAAAAGAGGGCAATCTAGCTTATGGACTGAAGACAATTTAGTTTAGGACTGAAGTTCAGAAAATTCTTTAAAATTTTCAATGTTTAAACAACTCATGTATTATTYCATCCTTTAATGTCATAGTTAACAATTACACTTTCTTCTGCTCCGTTTTGTAGACAAGAAAAGCTTGATGATAGTTACTTTTGTAGTGGGTACAAGAACAGCTACAAACAACTGATCTGGGCATGTCTGTTAAAAAATTTTTACTGTTGACTGCAACATACTGCATAATYTTTATATGTCAAGTGGAATGGCAGACCAGGTTCTGTCAACAGTTGAAAGCCACTGTTATTGACATTGTGGTTTGTAATGCAAATCTGACAAYAGGAGACACAACTGCAAAAGTTTGAAACAAACTTGGCGAGCAATTGTTAATGTTGCAGAACTCAGCATAAAGAAGGCTGAAGAGAATGAGGAAAAGAGGACCATAACCTAGGAGATSGACATAATGATTATTAGAGGTTCTTTATTGTTTCTTTAAATCATGCACATTATATGGAATTCACCAGATGGCCAAGGCAAGGGTCCAGTCTAATTACTAGCCTCCTAAAAGGCACAAACAACCACTCTGAGTGGTCACAGTGTACAAAACTACCAAGTGTAGCAAAGGGCAGGATTTTTTGGAAAGATTAATGTTAGGAGAAAAATGTGTATTGAAACTAGAGCCAAAATTAGTCTTGAACCAGAAACTTTGAAAAATGGCTCTTTTTAAAGGACTGTTTTTTTTTTTTTTAAGAAGTACATACTAGTCAAAAAAAAATATTGAAAGTAATGAAACAGAAACACAGAAACACTTGGAATTGTCCTGAAAGATTTGTCCTCTGGCAAAGTGTAGCATCAAAGAATGGGTGAATATCTCTGAAGTGCAGAGAGATTGTGGAGAGGAAKGCAGACAGAAGGACAGGTGAAAAAACCTTGTATTCTCAAAGAAAATACCTAGTGTTCTTGTCATGCTGAAATACATTTTCAGAAAATGGAAATCCAACTTTATTGAATCCAATAGAAAA
Source organism: Oceanodroma leucorhoa (assembly GCA_030449065.1). NCBI lineage: Eukaryota > Metazoa > Chordata > Aves > Procellariiformes > Oceanodroma > Oceanodroma leucorhoa. The sequence goes on along the minus strand of JASVER010000004.1, from coordinate 6,279,893 downwards.
CATCAAAAACCTTAGAGGAGAAAATATATAGCAGATGCTAAAAGGAGAAATAAGCGTCATGGGATAGTCAATTTAAGAATTAGGAAAATTTGGTGAAGATTGGTTTAGCRCTATGACTCAACAATTAAATGCATTCCTGACCAGTACTCCCTGAGAATAGCTTTATATATATGTTATAACTCTGATTAAGAGTAGCAACATTGACAAGAAACTAAATTATTTTTACAAGGGCACAATCTATCTTATCCTTCTTTTTAAGGGATTATCAGCAACTGAAGCATAAAAAAAGGAAGAGTCTGAAATCCATAGTAAATTATGAAGATTAAATGTGTCAAAGAAGTTGCATAAACATATAAAAGCTGGACATATGAGATGGCTAAAATACTACCCAGAAACTCTCATGAACATATTTTTATTGTAAAGGACATGAGAGATACAGTACTTGATTTGAACTACATAAGAGGGTTGTTTAGCCTCGAGAAGAGGAGGCTGAGGGGAGACCTTATCACTCCCTACAACTACCTGAAAGGAGGCTGTAGAGAGGCRGGTGTTGGTCTCTTCTCCCAAGTAACAAGTGACAAACAAGAGGAAATGGCTTCGAGTTGCACCAGGGGAGGTTTAGATTGGATATTAGGAAAAACTTCTTCACCGAAAGGGTTGTCGAGCATTGGAAGAGGCTGCCCAGGGAAGTGGTTGAGTCCCCACCCCTGGAGTTATTTAAAAGACGTGTAGATTTGGCACTTTGGGGCATGGTTTAGTGGGCATGGTGATGTTGGGTTGACGGTTGGACTTGATGATCTTAGAGATCTTTTCCAACCTTAATGATTCTATGGTTCTATAATTCTATGATTCTATGATTCTAAGAGAAAGAAGACTAATAGAAATTGTTTCTCTAACTGCACTACTGCAATATGTTTATAATGGTGGGTCCTGAGTAGAATTGAAGTTAGAAATATTTATGACTGATTTGCATGTAAATATGCTTAGTAAAATCTCAGAAGATGGTGAAGAACTTTGCAGAATTTAATAAGCCTCTGATATGGGCAGTACAATGGGAGATAAAATTCTGTGTTGAAAATGTCAAGGTCATTCATAAACTGTGCTAGAACAAAATTTTGTAAAAACCACAGCAGTGTCTGGACAAAACCTGTTTGTTGTATTCTAGCAATTGGTTGTTGTTGTGTTTTTGTTTGTTTATTTTTTTTAATAAAATGAAGAATTGTCCTGGTTTCGGCTGGGATAGAGTTAATTTTCTTCCTAGTAGTTGGTATAGTGCTGTGTTTTGCATTTAGTATGAGAAGAATGTTGATAACACACCGATGTTTTAGTTGTTGCTATGTAGTGTTTACACTACATCAAGGACTTTTTAGCTTCCCATGCTCTGCCAGATGCACAAGAAGCTGGGAGGGGGTGTAGCCAGGACAGCTGACTCAACTGGCCAATGGGGTTTTCCACACCATATGATGTCATGCTCGGTATATAACCTGGGGGAGTTGGCCRGGGAGCAGAGATCTCTGCTCAGGGACTGGCTGGGCATCGGTCAGTGGGTGGTGAGCAATTGTATTGTGCATCACTCATTTTGTATATTCTATTATTATTATTATTATTATTATTATTTTCCCTTTCTTTTCCGTTCTATTAAACTGCCTTTATCTCAATCCATGAATTTTACTTTGTTTTTCTGATTCTCCTCCCCATCCCACTGTGGGCGGGGGAGCGAGCAAACAGCTACGTGGTGTCTGGCTGCCTGTTGGCTTAAACCAAAACAAGAGCTTATTGAGAAATTATTCCAGGAAAAAATTCCATTGCCCAGAAATGGAATGGAGATGAAATTAAGGCCACATTGAATTAGTGGGAATGTCAATGACTACAGCCTTAGTTTTTCTTCTACCTTATCCTTAAAATAAATGTTGCTGGATACTGTTAAGTAAAGAAGGACAAACCATTGGTCTGAATCACAGTGAGTCTCCATTCCCATATTTCTATGGTAATCTTTTCCCTACCTTGCACCAATGATCTGCCTCCCTAATTATCCTTCGCTATCTCCTGTTTCTTTCTTCATTGTCAGTCTAGTAAATTGGGAAAGGGAAAATAATTGATAAATACACTTAAAAAATATGATTACGTAACACATCTCTTTGCTAGTGCTTTTGCAATTCCCAATTATTGTAGCCGACACTAATTCAAGGGAATAAATCAAAACCAAATACATGCACTTCTTTCTAACAGTTTTGCAGGATAGTTGCGGTATGCATCTGTGAGGGCACGTAGTCTTTTTTCATTAGTTATATGCTATGAATGCAAGGACTTTGAAAAACCTGTAAATGYGTCTGAAAAAATGTTTATATAATGTACACAGATAAAATGGCAGGTGTCACCCAAGGCATAGCTAATAGCTGTAAAACTACACAGTATATAAAAATGGCACTCAGTACAGGTAAACAKGAATTATGTTGAAAACAAAACTATGGAATGTCACAGCAAAAAGTAGAGGAAAATATTTTGTTAATTTATGTTCACTTAATAGTTCAGGTTGCTTCCTAGGCAGAAGCAGATTGCACTAATACAGTGAACAAAAGTACTATTACTAACCTTGTCACAGCCATTTATCATTTTCAACCATCTGCAAACCGTTTAGCCATCTGCCTCTCCAGGTTCATGGATTTAAAAAATGGAAACACAGTAAAATAGATGTTTAATGAAGTTAAATATCTTGAGGAAAAAATATGCATTACATGTAGAGTGTCTGTTGATTTTAGTTGTTGGGTTTTTTGTTTTTTTTTTAAAGATAATTTCTAGAAGAACTACAGTACAACTCCTGGAAAAATAYTCTTAGTCCTAACCCTGCTACAACAGAAACAGTGCCTCAGGCTCAGCCTACACTTAATGTTAGGGTTTAGGCTGAGAGAAAAACAGAGCTAYGTGTGCTGTAGAGCTGGCAAGGCACTAGGAAACAGAACAGCAGGCTGCAAACAGCCCTGGCCTGTGTGAGATTCTTCCCTGGGGCCATGGCTGGAGGCCTTGTCCAAGGTGCAAGGGAAGTACTGGGGTTAGAGTTAGGGTTGAGAGAAAGAGAAAGCCTCTCTTTTTCTTGTTGCAAGTTCTCTTCAGAAACTTGGTGACTTGTCCTTATTAATGCTAGTGGTCTACTATCTGCAATTCTGTGACCTTTATTTTCACTTATTTAAGTAGTATTTTCCAGTGTGACAGCACTTTTCCTTTGAGTGCTCATACTGTTAGTCTCAGATTGCCTTTTCTCATTCTCATGCATCCATATACTTAGATTTTGTTGTTTTGGTGTGTTTGCATGAGAAGTACATATCAGTAGTCTCAGAGTAGACTCTCTTCTCCCCCCTTCCTTTCCATGTCTTGTTTGTGAACTTTGGCTTATATTAAAGAAACTAAAGCATAATTCTCAACTGAGTAGATAATAGTCATTTGAATACTTGACAAACATTATCTAATAATACTGTGAACAGAAACTTAACAGCCAATCAGTGTGCAAATTTACTTCTGATTAACATACTTCAGTCAGTGCTAATAACACCATAAATGGTCACAACCAACAGGGAATTTATGCTGCTCTTTATGGTAAGTCTATAGAACTAGAGGTAAAGCTCAACAACAACAAAAGATCATCATCTTCACCATTGCCACCTGTTGCACGGGTGAGAACTCCCAGTGGTGAATACTCATCTGGGAACACGTTGCTCCTCTTCCACACAGGCCACCTGAGGAGAGTTTTCCCTTTTCTGTTTCCTCTGTCTCCCTGTCTCTCTCTCTCTCCCTCTCTGCCTCTCTTTCCCTCTCTCTGTCACCTTTTTTTTTTCCCTTTTGGAGTAGCTTTCATCATTGAGTTGATGTGTGCTGTTGGTTAGACTCTCCACAAACAGAGCTCTGCATGCAAGCCTGTTGCAGTCTCCTTTGTGCAGCAGAAGAGAACTGGACTGCGAGAACATTTTCCTCTGGACAATAGTTGGGTGTTTTCTAAAGGTCAACAGAAAAGTTAGAGTTAGGGTTGAGAGAAATAGAAAGAGAAAGCATAGAGTGAGTTGGAGTGGGGGTGAAATGGTGTCTTCAAAGGAAAGGCATTGTCCTAAAGCTTTTAGTATTATTTTCTCATGTATAGAGACTTTGGCCCTTATTTTTTTTTTCCCACTACTTTCAGCAAGCTCAAGGGCTTAATTTTTTTTCCAAGTTTTGTAGCATTCTTCATGCTCTTTAGATAACTGCTTTTTATACTCAGTGTCTGGAGTCTGGGGGAGAAATAGTATTACATTTGCTACAGTGGCTCCTAGAACCTATTTTCGGGGATTGTTATTTATTGTCTTCATCATGAAATGCGTATGGAAGAATAGAAATGGAACATTACTAATCTGAATGAAAGAAATTCTATCACAAGTACTGAAATAATCTAAGATATGATTAAGGACAGCCTGCCTGAGTGTATGCTAAGGCAAAAAGGGGAAACAAGTCTTACATGGTCTCTATTGAGCAGAAGTGCAAACATACTGTCTTGCACAAACTCCTACCTCTTGGTTACTGTGATTCCTTTGTTTATACCACACAGTTTGATCTTCTCATCCATTTTCAGAATAATTAGAGCTCCCTGACTTACAATGCAATTTTCCCTTTATATTTCTCTTTTATGGAAGTTTAGTCCTCCTATATTTGAGCTTTTCTGTTTTTTTCTTCTGAATAGAAGGCAAGAAACGTTATTGCAAAATAGAAAAATATAAGCCCATGTCCCAGAGACGCATGCACACACACACACATAGAGGACACTAACATAGCTAGCCATGCAGACTGTCACAGACAGGGCACTGCCTTTAGCAGCAGCCCCATGGACACCAATGGCACTCTACATAAAGCAGCGCAGTCCTGATCCTCCTTTCCGGCTGATCAAGACTGAAGTGAAAACTCATGCACACCCTCACTCTGTAGATTCACAAACACACACAGAGTCATGGATCCCTCAAATATCCACACAGCCTCTCAGTCCATCTAATGCCCATGGCTGGACTCTGGGCTCCTTACCCGGTATGCAGGTTTCCTCCTGCTCACCAGCTAGTCCAGYCTGGTGTTCACTAGCAAACAGGTGCATGCACTTGCACGCTTGTCTCACACTGATGTTGTACCCACACAGTCACAGATCCCTCAACCATTAGCACAAAACCTAAATCCACCTAAAATCCATGCCCAGCCCCTGGCTCAGACCTTGTGCCTTTCCAGATGCCGATCTCTTGCTTGCTGGCTAGTCCAGCTTGAGGTTTGTTAGTGAATAACACATGCACATACACATTCCCAACTAAATTCACTCAGGAAAGACAAATACACCCAGGTCTCTCCAGYTGCTGGCACACAGAGCTATATGCTCTGTGACTCCCAGCTTCTTTTCCATTTGCTGACACTCACATATTGCAGCACTCATATAGGATAGCGAGGTTACACAGAAAAAAATAATTAAGGATTTAATAAGAGGATAGGCTAGACTGTATCTTATGCAGGGTGCAGTCAGACAAGCACAGTGACCTGCTCACATGTGATGGGCCCCTTTTACCCACCCACCCTCTTTTTCCCATTCTTCTTCCTCCCTGATCCACCTGCTTCATTCCTTTTCCCTGCCTTTGGCCCTTCTCTTGAACATACCATAATAAGATTTGCACAGTCCCACAAGCCCCCTCAAATATCCCCAAATACTCGTGTCAGTCTTGTTTCCCCCATTATATCAGTGACAAATTCAGGCCGACCCTCTTCAAGGCAGTGCCTGAGCTGCTCCTCAAAGAGCCCATCCCTCAGTGACTAATGGCTTCTGGTCTTCGTTGTCTCCACTGCCATCTGGTCCGTAATGTCTGTGTGTTTCTGTGTGCTTAATTATTCAGTTTTCTTATTTGTTATTCCTTTCATACTGAATAGTCCTTAACCAGATAACTTAATGAAACAGATACTCTTTTATTCCACATAACCTTACAGCTTTGCTAAAAGTTCTGCTGAAAATAAACACATCTGACTGTCCACAAATGAAAAAGGAGTAAAATCTGAATTTAAAGCTATTTTTATTTTTAACATTGTGTATGCACTTTGCTTAAAACATTTAACTTACTTGGAGTTAATTACATTTCCATAAAGTGAGTTAAGAGGAAATGTTAAATTACTTTTTTTACAGGCTTCATATTTCTGATCTACAATGGCCTGATCAAATGTTATTGAAAATTAATAGAAATACCATGTTGATTTTACAAGTGCATGTATAATTTTCTACACAAATTATTAGTATCTCAGCCATACAACAGGAAGTCTGTATTAAAATGCCACCTTAATTTTTTTGTCTTGACAGAAATGTAGTGTATACTGATTTGCAGTAGTCATGACATTCTATTTTCTTGTTTCTTTTTCTCTTGTAAGTTTGCAATTATAGTGTACTTTCTTAAAGACCTTGGTAAATACTAACATGATATGTTTGTGGAATTTCCCAGGGATGTATTCTCATTACAAAAATATTTTATAGCATTTATGTTCAGACCTTTGAATACTATCTGCTACTTAGAGAATATYGGCATAGTGTAAGGATCTGAAGGCTTTTATTGCTTATCTTCATGGACAGACTGTTTTAGTTTCTCCTTCTGTAATTARAATCTTACAGGAGTTCTCTAAAATGAAATAAAGCAGTAAATCAAAGACCATAATAATGTTCTTAATGGAAACATTTGACATCCTGCACTTTTCTGTGTATATCAACTATGAGTCAAGCTGCCTGATTATTTTTAGGGACAAGGTCACCTCTTCCACACAGCAGTATAGATCTCCACTGAAATAACTGAAGTCAAGACAATTACACCTATTTTAATCAAGAGATATTTATAATCAGAATTATGTTCTCCTGCATATAAAATAAAGATTAACTAATGGAAAGTCAGTTTGGCAGCAGGTAGCAGAAGAGTGACACCCTGAGAAATTTATCAGACCTTTATCAAAAATTTATCAGGACCTTTGGACCTGTGAATGACAAAATCTAACATATGGTGAAAAATCTTGGTTCTACAAATACTCTATGGAAAAGTTTCCTCAAAAAATAATTTGGGTTATATAAACGAATAAATGACAAGTCTGAATAAGGAATTTTCAGAGTTTTTTGAATGCAAGTTTTGAATTCAGCTGCATTACAGTTCTTGTAGTTGCTGTATTTCATAATGTAATCTATACAGTCTTTATGTTAATTCCTCATTAACCCTCTCMAAAAATTGATGAGAATCTTGCACTTAAAAAAGCTCTATTTAATTTTACCTATGTAACCGTATAAGTACTTTCCAAAATGACTGTGTTCCTATTTCTTAGAAAAATAAGTTGATATTTACCTTTTATTGTGATAATTGGATAAAATTTACCTAAATGTTTTTGAGATTAACATCCATCTGGGGTTTTTTTTTGTCGTTGTTTTTCCTCATTTCATTTATTTAGATCATCATTTTATTCTAAACTTAATTAGCTATTTTGCTAAATGCTAAATTCTTTTAGAAGTAGTTTGTTYTATTTAGTTGCTAATATATTGTTTGGTTTACAAATGTGTGTTTCAGGTTAGGTCTTTAGTAACTAATAGAGCTATTATTAGTTGATTCATTCATTATGTGTGAGTAGAAAATAATAAGTTTCCAAGACCGTTGCATGTTAGTACACAAAATAAGGATAATTACTGGCCATTTTGCTGCAAGGTAAATWATTTTCTTTTTAATTTATTTTTTAAAACACTCAAAGTATGTTTTCTAATAAAACATGYACTAGCTGGTATGCCTAAAAGAAACATATTAATCTGCTTTCAAAAAATGAAGAATCAATTTGTTATGGCAGTTAAATTTATTTTAGTTAGTTTAGTAATGTGACACCTTGAAAAACTTTTCTGATGTATAGTTTTGATTCCCTTAGTCATACAGATCAATTCATTCACTGAACAGATCATGCTGAGATTATTTATAGAGAACAATACTATTTAAAAGAGTATATGCCTGGTGGGGTGGGATGAGAAGCAGAAAAGGGCTTGACTCTGTGTAAGTGCTGCTCAGCAATAATAAAAACATCYCKGTRTTAYCAACACTGTTTTCATCACAAATCCAAAACATAGACCCATACTAGCTACTATGAAGAAAATTAACTCTACCCCAGCCAAAACCAGCACACTGCTTTAAACTTATRTATTGTTGAAATAAAAACTATTTATTGGTATCTTGAGTACAAACAAATGCTCTACATGTTATTTTATTCACTATTTTTTAAAGCAACTGTTTTGATATCAGGACATGAATTAAATTACAAAGTTTCATGTTTCAGAGATAGAAACAATTTGTATCTGTAGCCCTGCCAGTGAAGATCTTTTTCTTATGGTACTTTTTAATATAATTGTTTCAAAAGATTGCAAATAATAATGTTTCCTCATCATTAATTGAATCTCACTCTTGGACAGAATTTAGTGGATGTACAATTTGCAGTAACTTGTACTCTTATAACTTAAAGTTATAACTCTTTCATCGCACTAATTATTCCTCTAYCTCAAAATAGAAACACTTGCAACAGTTATACTTTGTCATCCCATAACCCCTTAATTTTTCTGCCTCAAGTACCTTCCCTCTCGATTTAATCACTTTCTTTGCTTTTCCCTCTGTCTTCTCCAGCTTGCTAGTGTTCCAGGTGCGAGCCAGAAATAAATGCAGAATGTACCAAATTAACATGAGCAATTACAGTTCTGTTAACCAGGGTGGGACATTTGTTCATGCAGACAGAACCTTTTTCTTCATGATTTTCTGCAACAGACATTTCATTTGTTTGGTTTATGTTCTTTCTTTGTACAGTCAAAAAATGCATCTGTCTGTGCTCTCCGAACTTTATAGCTTTTCCTCTAATCKTATAAAATACTGTGGGTGGTCAGCACCATTCTTCAGTTCCCACTAAGGAAGAAGTCAAGAGGACCTGAGATACTGTCACGAAAGTTCAGAGCCTGCAGGGTCACACCTATGTGAAGCAGAACAAAAGATCTGTCTTCCCAGAAGAGCTTACTCAGTGAGGGAAGATGAAAAATAAATAAAAAAAAAAAAAAATCAAAAAAACCCAAACAAACAAACAAACAAAAAAAAAAAACCAAAAAGCTCACAAAAACTCCACAGCCAAACTACCTCTGTCAAGTTTTTTGGACTTCTGGCTCAGAAGCAAAAGCTGTGGTAATGATTTACCATGGATCTTTTAATCTTTTCTATGCAAAAGCAATGCATACTATGAGTTTTTTTGCTTTTCTGGAAGCAGAGTTGTTTTCAAAATTTTGCAATTCTCCCTGTGTTAAATGAAAAACTTAAGGTAGAATACTGGACAAAAGACAATGTATTCTTTGACCTGTGCTTTGTCTGGTGATTTCACTGCTTAGAGACCACCAGCAAGAGCAATGCAGAATGCACACACTTCCGAAATTCTGCATACCACATCAGCCTTTGCTGCACACATATGGGGCCTTTCCAGGAAAGCCTTTGTCACCATGCCATCTTCCCAATGGGCCATGGGATTTGACTGCAAGGACTGACAGAAGTGCTCCATCCACATTGCAAGTAAGGTATGTGTGGGCTTTCGCAGTGAGGGATATCAGAGACTCATGGTTTCTACCTGCTGACTCTTCAGCTGTTCTTCAGTGGTAAGATCTGCCAAGAGGTGTGTTTGGCTTGGAGTAAAATCAAGCACTGAAAAAGCCATCTAAACCCAGCCTGTATGTCTTCTGAAGTTGTGTATGTGTAGGCTGCTAGTCAAAGAGCAATTAATGAAATGTCAGCTTTATGTCAGGGACACAAGGAACTCAACAAAACAGGAAAGAGCAACAACTCCAGCTAATAATGTGTGGTTTTTGACTCTTTCAGACCTGTAAATGAATACTTTGTGAGACAATTTAACTGCATCTATTTTGTTTCTAATTTGATTTGGTGTAATTGCTTCCAGTAAAAATCATACAGTTTAATTATATTTTGTCAACACTCTTTCCTAATTTATATGCTCTAAAAAGTGATAACATGAAAACTAAAGTTGCTTTATTATTCTTGTGGCTGGTTTATGTTCCTGATGACAACAGCAAGCAAATCTATGTTCAGCCTGCACTGACATCAAAGATGCACAATGTTGTGTTGCCCTACATATGAGTGCCAAGATCAGACAAGAACATCTTCTTTAGACTGTTTTTACTAAGTCAGATGAGCCCTAATATTTCCTGTCTTAGACAACAGGTCGCTTGATTTTTATGAACTACTCACAATAACTCACATTCTTGAGATTTCAGCTCAGCTAGTCATTACAGTGTGTACAGAATGAATAATGTTATGTAAACAGAAAATTAATCAAATTCCCATTTCTTTTGGAGGCAAAACCTCCTTTTAAAGGACTTCAGGCCCATCCAATATAATTGATACATTTTTCATGCTCTGTGYTTGTCTGTTGACACTAGAAAAATAAGCCTCAATGGTCAACAGCKTAAAGAAACAGGAAAAATACATCTCTTCACCTGTCTTATTTCTCAYGATCCCTGTACAAGATTCACTAGAGGTGTTTTTTTGCCACCTTTTCACTGTACAGCAGAATTTATTCATATATTGGTCTAACATATTACAGATTAGTGATAGAAATGCATTATCTTACACAAATAGTTCATCCCATCTTGAACACTTAAGGAAGAACTTCAGAAAAAGTGATAAAAAATCTTACAATACAGCTAGTGAATTTGCCTCCCTACTCTGCCATATTTTATTCAATAACTTTGTTGTTTGTCTAACAACTTGTTTAATGAAATTTAAAGGATTTTAAGCTCCTTGTTTTCCTAAAGGCAAATGCTCTTAATTCTTTAGTAAAACATCACATATATACTCTGTGGAAACCTCTCTCTCTAGGACTATGTCTAACTCATCTACTTGTTTTCATATAATATTGTACAGCTTTCACATGCTACCAACTCAAGAGCGAGATAAAAACCTGGGAGATGGGAATAGACAGAGTTATATTATAGTCACAACAGTAAAATGATGGAAAGACATTGTCAGTTGTACATGTTTTTTTGTGGGTGATTTTTTTTCTTTTTCACCTGAGCTGTTTCTACAGTGTTTCTCTCTTGCCTACTTTTGCATAGATTCCCCTAAAGCTTAATGTTTCATACCTCAAATAAACAGACAAGTATCCTGCCTAGATGACATAAGAATGAAGGTTATTATTTTGCTAGGCTGAAAAAATAGCTCACAATGTTTTTTTATTTCCAAGTATGTTTACTTGTGACAGCTTGGAATAACAAGGTGGGAAAGTAGGAGGAATCAAGCRTTGCTGAAGCTGAGAGACACAGACTGAGCAAGAGGAAGAGTCACTCTCTGCAAGATATTCCTGCCTTCTTCCTAAATTTGCCCCACTCCCACTCCAAGATATCATATCGAATCAATTTTTAATTGTTCTTTGTACAAAGTAACACTGTATATTTTCAGTCAACATTGCAAGTCAAGACAATTGCTTAACAAGCTCTGCAACTTATATTCGATCAGCTTCAAGGCTGATGTCAACACTGACAATATTATCTCTACTGATTCATTATTCTAATGGCTTTTTTAATTCTATTTGCATTTTTGGTCAGGGAGTTAATGTATTCCCTGAAACTGATAAACAAAACAATAAAAATTCAGATAACATTATGTACATGTGTAACTCATACCTGGTACTGCAAGCTCCACAAAGTAGGTCTTACCCAAGCTCTCAGTGATGCATAAGACTATGAAAATGCAGTGTATAACTCAGTAAGCTACCACTTCTCTTTCTATTTTTTTGTTTGGTTTTTTTTGTTGTTTTGTTTATTAGTACATTGGAATTGTCAATCAATACATTTAAAAAGTGGGGTTTTTTTTTAATGAGTAGATTTTTAAAAATAACATTACTTGGAAAACAGAAAAATTTATCAGAAGGGATGACAATTTAACTGATCCAGCAGAAAGATTTAAAAGATACTTTCAACTTACTTGTTCATGGTACTTTGTGCACAGTCATGTAAGTACTTAGAGTCCTTTGGACAGTTTAGCTCACATGCTTTCCTTTCAAGGAATCATAGAATCACAGAATCATAGAAGTACAGAATCATAGAAACATAGAATTATTTAGGTTGGAAAAGAACGTTAAGGTCATCGAGTCCAACCATTAACCTAACACTGCCAAGTCCACCAATAAACCATGACCCATCTAAACTAAGTGCCCCATCTACCTATCTTTTAAATACCTCCAGGGATGGGGACTCAACCACTTCCCTGGGCAGCCTGTTCCAATGCTTGACTACCCTTTCGGGGAAGAAATTTTTCCTAATATCCAATCTAGATCTCCCCGGAGGACCATTTCCTCTTGTCCTATCACTAGTTACTTGGGAGAAGAGACCAACACCCACCTCCCTACAGCCTCCTTTCAGGTAGTTGTAGAGAGCGATAAGGTCTCCCCTCAGCCTCCTTTTCTCCAGGCTAAACAACCCCAGCTCCCTCAGCCGCTCCTCAGAAGACTTGTGCTCCAGACCCTTCACCAGCTTCGTTGCCCTTCTCTGGACACACTCCAGCACCTCAATGTCCTTCTTGTAGTGAGGGGCCCAAAACTGAACACAGTATTTGAGGTGCGGCCTCACCAGTGCCGAGTACAGGGGCACGATCACCTCCCTCCGCCTACTGGCCACACTATTTCTGACACAGGCCAGGATGCTGTTGGCCTTCTTGGCCACCTGGGCACGCTGCCGGCTCATGTTCAGCTGGCTGTCGACCARCACCCCCAGGTYCTTTTCCGCCGGGCAGCTTTCCAGCCACTCTTCYCCARGCCTGTAGCATTGCCTGGGGTTGTTATGACCCAAGTGCAAGATCTGGCACTTTTAGCCTTGTTGAACCTCATACAATTGGCCTCAGCCCATCAATCCAGCCTGTCCCTATCCCTCTACAGAGCCTTCCTACCCTCAGGCAGATCAACATTCCCGTCCAACTTGGTGTCATCTGCAAACTTACTRAGGGTCCACTCAACCCCCTCATCTATATCATTGATAAAGCTATTAAACAGAACTGACACCAATACTGAGMCCTGGGGAACATCACTTGTGACCAGCTGCCAACTGGGTTTGAATCCATTCACCACAACTCTTTGGGTCCAGCCATCCAGCCAGTTTTTTACCCAGCGAAGAGTGTACCTGTCCAAGGCATGAGCAGCCAGTTTCTCCAGGAAAATGCTGTGGGAAATGGTGTCAAAGGCTTTACTAAAGTCCAAGTAAACAACGTCCACAGCCTTTCCCTCATCCACTAAGTGGGTCACCTTGTCAAAGAAGGAGATGAGGTTAGTCAAGCAACACCAACCTTTCATAAATCCCTGCTGACCAGCCCTGATCACTTGGTTGTCCTGTATGTGCCATGAGATGGCACTTAAGATGACCTGCTCCATAACCTTCACTGGCACTGAGGTCAGACTGGCAGACCTGTAGTTCCCYAGCTCCTCCTGGCCCTTCTTGTAGATGGGTGTCACATTTGCTAACCTCCAGTCAACTGGGACCTCCCCAATTAGCCAGGACTGCTGATAAATGATTGAAAGTGGCTTGGTGAGCACTTCTGCCAGCTCCCTCAGTACTCTTGGATGGATCCTGCCCTGCCCCATAGACTTGTGTATGTTTAAGTCGTATAGCAGGTCACTAACCATTTCCCTTTGGATTAAGGGGACTTCATTTCCTTCCCCATCTCTGTTTTTWAGCTCAGCGGTCTGGGTACCCCAAGAACAATCGTTCTTACCATTAAAGACTGTGGCAAAGAAGGCATTAAGTACCTCAGCCTTTTGCTCATCTTTTGTCACTGTGTTTTCCCCCGCATCCAACAAAGGATGTAGATTGTCCTTAGCCCTCCTTTTGTTGTTAACGTATTCATAGAAACATTTCTTATTGTCTTTTACAGATTAAGTTCTAGTTAGGGTTTGGCCCTTCTAATTTTCTCCCTGCATAACCTCACGACATCTTTGTAGTCCTCCTGAGTTACCTTTCCTTGAGTTCTTCCTAGGAAAAGGCCAAACAAAGCATCTAGCAAATTATATTCCTCTGGCCCTGAAGATACACGATTTTCCTTACCATGTTGTTCCACTTTTTCAAGGTGGAAGCAGAGGTGGGGCATTTACAGCCGAAGAAGTAACTTGTCAGAATGGCATGACAAGGTAGACAACTATTCACTTGTTACATGAATAACAAAGGGTAAATGAGAAAGAACGAACAGAGCTCATCTAATCCAGTATAAAAGCTTTGTTTCTTCATTTCCACTAGACAAAATATATGACTGCACTCAGCAACCTTTTTCCTGTCTTCTTCTCTACCTGGATGCCCTATCATCCTTTTGTGACATATTCAGAAACATAGAAAAAAATAGTTCGAAGGATCCTTTGGAGGTCACCTAGACTGACCCCTACATAAACTAGGACCAGCTGCATCAAGTTGCTTATGGATGTGTCCAGTTGAGTTTTGAATTATCTCCAGAGATCGATGGAGGTTCCACAACCTCTATGGGCAGCCTGTCAGAGTATTTGATTACCCCCATAGTAAAAATCACGCCCAAACAACCTTTTATAATAAAAGGATTGCCTTTTATAATAAAATTCCCTACATTTGTAGATGAGGGGACAGTACTAATGTCATTCAGCTGAACTTCAGTAAGTCTTTAACAGTCTCCCAAAATATTCCTGTATCTAAGTTAGGACATTAGGGTCTGAATGGGTGGATAACTACRTGGGTAAAAAATTGTTTGGGAGATCAGGATCAAAGGGTAGTTTTGACTCTAACCAAGAGGCTGGTGGTATTCCTCATGGGCCCTGTTCTGTTTAATATACATATCAATGACCCAGAGGAGCTGACAGAGTGAATTCTCAGCAAATCTACAAATTGCAAAGTGTGAGTGAGGGAACAGCCGATACTGTTGAGGGCAGTGCTGCCATCCAAAAGGACCTACACAGGATTACAGGATCCTTATGAAACTCATCAAGAACAAACAGGAGATCTTTCACCTCAGAAAGACATTCCCCTGGCTGCAATACAAGCTAGAGACTGACTGCAGGGGGGGAAGCTCTGCTGAAAAGTCTGGGAGCCACAGCAGGCAGCAAGCTGATCATGAGCCATCAGTGTACCCTGCAAGCAGAAGCCCAAAGGCATCCTGGACTGGGTTAACAGGAATCCAGCCAGTAGATTGAGGGATTCTCCTTTTACTCAAGACTTGTTAGCACCTAGAATACTGCAACCAGTTTAGAGACCCCCAAGACAAGAAAGATGTTGATGAATTGGTTTGGCCACCAAGATGGCTGCAGACTGCAAAACTTGTTTTGTGAGGATTGAGGGAGCTGGGTTTATTTAGCTTGGAGAAAAGACAACTTTGTGGGGAGGACTTAATGCCATTCACCCAACACCTGTGAGGATGGTCTCAAGAAGACACAGCTATACATGACAGGAAAACAAGAAAAATCAGGCAAAATTCATAAGGGAGKGGCTCCAACTTAACACAGAGAGAAATATTTTCTCCATGAGGACAGTCAGGCACTGAAAGAGGTTACCAAGGAAGGTTGTGCAGTTTCCATTCCTGGAGGTTTTTAAGACCCAAATGGATAAAGCTCTGAGCAACCTGGGCTGACCTCAGAGCTGACCCTGCTTTGAGCAAGAGGCTGAAATAGAGAGCTCCTGAGGTAACTTCCAGCCTGRTCATATAATGCTATGATTCTATGATTGAGAATGAACTACTTCAATGGTCTGTTTGAAACTTTTTCCTATCCCATTGTCATATTCCTGGCTATGACATCTGCAACCTTCCGGTATTGTAGAACAGTCCAGAAGAGTCTGAGCTTGAAGTTGAAAAAAATGGACTTGAAAGAAAGACTGTGAGTTCTATATGTATATTTTAGTTCTGAGAACTTATAATTTTGTTTCTATGTCTAACRTGAGTTATGTAGCCTTATCTCCTCAACAAAGAAGCGACTGGTAGAGGTAGTAAAAACATTTTCACAAAACCATTTTTTTCCACAGAATTTGTTGCTCTGTCAAAATAAAAATATTTCATAAAGACAGTTTAAATGTCAGCACAATACGTCAGAAACCTGTTAGCTTTATTTAGTACTTAGGGAGTACTCAGCTACAAGGCCCTAGAAGTCAAGGGTTGGATGTATTTGTGGACAGCAAGCGTTCTCAGGAGAATAACAAGCAGAATGTGATTCTAGCTGGGCACATCTTCCCTTGTAAAAACTAAACAAGCCTCTGAACTTTCAAAACACTCCACAGAATGGAATTGTTTTCTTAGTGACTTTCTTGGACCTTTCTATGACTAGGAAGCAGAACTGACAATCTGCTCCCCTTTGGGATCCATATTACTGTATCACTTACAAATGCTATATGGACCTCCTTAGAATTCTTGCATCTTGCTCATRTTGCACAACCGCATAGAATCATAGAATCATTTAGGTTGGAAAACATCCTTAAKATCAGGTCCAACAGCAGATGTATTATCTGTTCTCCCTTTAAGGGTCTCAGCTGGGGAAGGATTTGGCTGATGTTAATGGGKTTTTTTTATCCTTTTTTTTTTAGTTTTTCACCTTTTGTGCTTGTTAAGAAAGCAGCAGTTAAAGACACYGTAAAGAGGCTAATGCTTCGTCATTAAGCACGATATTCTGACAGTTTTGCACATGGAGAGGAAAAGCATTTTGTTTTGTTTTCTGATAGCCTAGTCCTCGTATGTTGAAGGATAGAAAAGAACAGATAAAAGAAAGCATGTAACACACTACTTTCTGTTGCATCATACTTCTGTGCTGCATGAGAGTAGGGTTCAGATCTCTTGCATCTTTCTCAAATCTAAGGTTAGTTGACAAAACAAAGCTAGCTATGCAAGGGTCAYGACATCCTACCTAGGCGGGTATCCAGGTCTTACCCACAGAGGTAACAAGAACCATGATAAAGGACRAAGTTACATGTAGCAGGTTATTTTTATTGTGGTATAATGAAAGTATTTTATTTTTTAGAATGAAAGCATAGATTTAAAGCATGAAGCTTAGAATTATGTTGCTGGACTGAAAAGGTCTTAAAGAGGTTTTAAGTTTTTTTAAGATATGAGGCTACTAATGACTAAGCTCATCATAGGTGCCTATTAATGTTATGGCATTTGAAACAGTACCTTTGTCTATTGTTTATGACGTCTTTGTAAAATTTCTTTGAACATTGTGTGAGATCACAGCTTTAGCTTTCAGTCTTTAACATTGATGAATTCCACCTCAAACAGCTTCAAGTGTTACTTACATTGTATTGGTCCATAGTTCTGCCACACAGTGGGAGGAAGTTACTCTTGTATTTTATAATTCTGCTTTAAAAAAAATCATGCCATATTTTTATTAAGACCTTTATAATCCCTGTATTTTTTAAACTAATTTAGTCTTGTCAGTGTAATAAAACCACTCTTTCAGACAACTACACCTTATCTTCCATGAACATAAAGTCACTTGCTAGCCATACTTCACACTTGTAATCTTTTAACACTAAATATAGCATGTTACTACAGATATTGGATACCTTTATTACCATAAGCATTTACATTTCGCAGTTATCTACAGACAAGGCCTTTCTATAATTATGGCTCAATATGTGGTAAATATATTGCAATTTGAAGCAATAAATGTTTTATGAGGATCCACTACTTGCAAAATTGACTTAACCATGTAGGTGTATGAATATATGAGTATGTATATATATCTCTACATATTATATATATATAAAATATTTATTATACTATATACAATATTGTATGTAACCTACAAATTATATACATATACTATGTTATATATAGTAGTATAGTGGTTATACTTAGTATATGTCTATAGTACATAGTGTATATATAGTGCATATAACATATATTGTATATATTTTGGTTTTCTATTAAAAAAAMCAGGGAAAATTTCACCACCACTGCCTTGATTTTACATCAGATGTGTGCATGGATATATATAGTTTATTATTTACTATACAGTATATATGTGCTGTGTGGGTGTATATATATACACACAGTATAAATATATACTCCTCAGTATCTTCTGGACATGCTTAGGAATGACATGAGACATCTGCCTTAACTGGTTCCTCAACTATCAGCTCCTTAGCTTCCTTAATTGCTTTTGTCGCTTTGCATTATTCTCTGCAGGCCATGGCTGTGGTGAGGACAGTTGCCTGATTCTCCTGAATTTTTCTTGTGCTATATAATCTCTTTCTCAAAGAGCAATTGACAGTTCATCTTAGCTCATTAAAGTGTGGTAAGTATCAATTTCTTCATTTACAGGAAAGCTCTGTACTTCAGGCCAAATATATTATTTTTGCTTTTCACCAATGTCAAAGTCCATTATCATCTTATTTTAGAATCACAGACATGACTGGTATTGCACAATTAGCCTTTTTTAGGTTTGGTTAGAGACAATCTATATCATGTTGACATAGTTTCAGAGAAGATAATAAAAGGTGAAAGCACAGTTACTTTATTGGAAATATGGTTTATTTAATCAGTCTTACATCTAATATAGGTCCTGCTTCATCTGTGGCAATCACAGACTTACTTATAGGCAATGTAAAAATAGCAGTAGTAAGTGCAGTGAGAGCTTTTCATTCATTTTCTCTTTGTCCATCTCTTTAGGGAGAAGTATTGTATTCTACGTAACACTGACAGCAGCAGACTGTCATGACTTTATGTATGTCATTTAAAAATATATTTTACAAATAAAATCAGATGCATAATTTTGCAAGTCTCAAAATATTTTTACACTTTGATGTTGGTTTAAGAGATACAATATATTAATTCTACATTAATAAAAAATAAAGCCCAGAAATGTTATCAAAAATCATATAAATCATAGTTTTTAGCAAGTCATTAAAATAAGATGGGCCCTGTTCACAATGATTTTCTCATTTCCTGTCCCCGAGAGTTGCTCTTCAAAACTTTTTTTGGCTCAAACAACTTTTCAAACCAGGTAAGAAAAAACTCAACAGATAAGAGGTGGAGGAACAAAAGCTTTTGCCAAGTATAGGTGGAATGAACAGGTTAAGCTGCTCTTATGAGGGCCTTATATTACTCATCTGGTTTCAGAATCACTGATCAAATATAACACCATTTAGCTTGTTAACATAGAACAACAATCTATTTATTCCTTTATGCTTTCCCAGACTCCTTTTTTTTATGGTCGTTTAGGGTTTTCTGACCACTTTTCTAGCATCAACCTATTTCTAAATGCACATGTGTGAAAATAAAAGAAATAATCTTAGGAACTCACTACTCAAATTGCACTACTGAGCATTCTTTTGGTGSGCTAAACATAAATGTGGTGATTCCCCATGGATCTGCGAATTCTTAAACTGATATATGGGAGCAGAATCCTTCTGTGTTATGCTTGTCTTAGAGAAAAGTCTATTCTTTACAATTTAAAGAGATTGTTTTTATTTTTTATTTCCCAGTTTCTGAATTCTAGCACTTCACTGTCTAAACTCTTATCACTGCAGAATGTGATAAAACACCAAGCAGAATGTCTCACAAGAATCACCACAGGAGACTCACCACAGGAGTGTTCAGATATAATCTCCTGTCATTTAAGTATTGCAAAAGAAGATGACTATAGAAATAATTGCCCCTACATAGCATCTTGTATTTCAGGAAGATAAATTATTTTACCAGTACTAGGCAATTGGGATCAAAGTTCACTCTGATAAACATTATGTATATTCTTAGAAATGTGGACATGCAGCTAGAGCATAAAAATCTGGACACTAGTTAAAGTGGTTTAAGATGTTACCTTAAAATGGATGGGCAGCTCCTTTGATGGAAGTTACCTTCTCTTCAGTCTGTTTGGTAGCTAGGGCACTTTCTACAAGTGTTTTCTCAAGATACATCAAACAAAAAGGTATTTTGACCTAATCAGGCTTATCTGACTGATTTGGCATGATTTTGTATGCAGCAAAGTATGGAGCACTGACAGAYAGATATTCACTAGATACTTGACTAATTGCTAGAGAATGATATATGTCTTCAACATTCATAATTTTTCACAGAATGATGTGACCTACTTCTCAGAACTGTTACTACACTTACTCCTGGTTGAGCAAGTCAGGATATTATGTTGCCACAGTTTCAGTATCAAGAAGATAATAAGTGGGGAACACAGCTACTTCATTGAAATGTTTTTTTTTTTTGTGTAATCGAATGTTCATTTAATATTGGTCCTGCTTAATCTTTGACACTACAAAATCATATTCAAAATYATTTGCCTGAGCTATTACTCATTGTACTTATTTTACTACATAAGGAAACCAAATTATGAATCATTTTTCTATTGTCCTAGCTGTCACTTAGGACAGCAGTACAAAGTAGATGATGAACAAAATGGTCAAAAAGTAGGAAACAGTCTGGAACTAAAGATAAAAACAACCTACTGCAGAAATGACAGGCCTTCATTTGTTTAAAAAATGCCAGCTGGGGTCACACAAAGATTTTGGAAAATAAATAGATATACAGTGCAGTAATCTTAAACCCAAATGCATTCCTAAATGTTATATCAGGCTTCCCTCACATGAATACTCTCTTCTGTAAAATTTAATTATTTCATAGAGAAAGATATAAAAGGAGGTAAAGAATAACATGTTTAATTGCTAACCAGTAATGCAGATTTTGTTAACTTCCAGCTTTACCAGAAAACCAACCCAGTGCATCTTTCTCCCTCATGTTTGACTGAACTTTTGGCGATCAAATCAAAATGAAATCACAGAAACTCAAAAAAAAAAAAGAAAATTTGCGGGTTTTGAGAGACGTTAAGTAGATTTTCTGCAGTACCACGTAAGACTAGTAAGACTACTAACAAAATGCTTATGAAAGGAGCTCTGGAATTTGGTTGCTGAGTTTACCATTGCTTGGGTGGTCCTCCTGAAGTCACAGACACTTCATGTACCTATATCAATCTCTACTGACAATCTGAAATTGGAAAATATTTTCACAAATTAATCTAACAGAGATTGTGGGGGTTTAGTACAAAAAAATTATACAAGCCATATTTTTCTCCAATTCTGATCATCTTATAAAGRAGCATGCTGCAGCACATACTGACTTTCTCATTGTGGAAGAGATCATCTTTTATAGAAAGAGCGTGGACAGAACCATACAAGGTAAAAAAAGGGTATACTCCTGCACAAGAGATCTATGCTTTACTCAGATATTGTAGTAGTTAAGTAGTAGTTAGGGACTTACAACTGAATYTACACACTGGGATACAGGTCTGCTGACCTATTTGTGCAGTGATATCGAAGATTTTAAATTCCCTGGATTTCACTAATGTTGGAAAAAATGATGAATACTTCCTAACTCTTCAGCCAACTGTACTAGTGGGTTGAGATATAACATACGCTTTTAAGGCCTAGAAAAGAAAAGCTGTCTTTTACCTAGATTAATAGCTTAATGACTTGGCTATGGAATCACTTTACTTCCCATTAGCTCTCTATAAGAAGCTATAAAATTTGTAGCTATTAATTTATTTCCTTGACAAGAACAGTTTCTTGTATTGTTGACAACGAATTCCTCCAGGATAAGATGTCTACATATTAATGTCAGCTCTGTTTCACAAACAAAAGTAAAATCAGCCATTTTTAGCTCCATTTTATGACGGTCTAGTTGTTCTGAATAGTTCTACTAGAACTGCTACTTTGGTGAGTTTAGGTGATACCGTGYGGTTTCTGGATTCCAGTAATGCACCAGATGACTGTAGTATGACTTTAATGAGAYGTAGTGGACCAGTTGGCTCTTGATGTGAAGATAATGTAGAATTAAAAGAGCTCAATGAATGAATCTTGGAGACAGCTACTCTCAGTGCCTCCAGAGTTACCCAGTTTAGTGGCTATTGGTTACAGAAACTTAAATKAAGTCCGTAGTATTGCAGAAGTTGCCTTAATCTTGAAAGGACTCAGAGTTGCATAACAATCTCTGTATTCCCGCACATTTTCTCTGTGTAATGTGTTTGTTTGAATAATGTAGTCGAAGTGCTTGGAGGACAAAACAGTCTAATTAATTTCAGCTATCTTCCTGAGGAAAACAAGAAACAATTAATAGACTGTACTAACTCCAATCAAGCAACCAAAACTTGAAATTCCGTATGCCACAGTGAAAATTAACCACTCTGCTACTAGAAAATTGAACAGTTCACACRCAATTTATGAGTCAAACAGCTCAGGAACTTTAGTAAAAAACAAACAAACAAACAAACAACGCCCCCAAAAACAAAGTAAAACAAAAAAAAACAAACAAAACCAACCCAACCCAACAAAAAAACCCAACAATCTATTATGAATAGTTCACTCTATTACAATGAAGTCAGTATAATTCTTGAAAAGCGCAAGCTGGATAGATACTAGCTTAAGCATTAACAGAATTGTTGAACAAGTTCAATGTAAGTTTTATTTACTTTTATATGTTAAAACATATGATGCATAAACCAAAAAAGGAAGAGCTTAACTTCAGATTCTAGGTTGCATATGAAACTTTGCCCACTGTGAAACAGGGCTTTTTTCTTTCCAGAATTAACCAATTTGCTCTAGAACCTCCCCCACGCCTCCCCCCAAAAAACATTAGTGCATGATCCTCACAATATCATTTTTACAGTGACTCCTTCCTTCTCTTTCCAATGTATTTAACAACACAGTCTTCAGTGATTTCAACRTGGGCCTGAATGTCCCTTTTCAGTTTATAGAGAGCACCAAATTCACAACAGAATATTGGACTTTTTTTACCACCAGTTATCTTATGAATAACATCTCAGATCAGGATTTGTCATCCACTTTCCATGCTTGCAAGTAAAAGGGGTAGTTAAAAGACAGTTTTAATATTACAGTAAAATAATTAAGATCCTCCCCTCCAGTTTAATGTCATTAAAAGACAACACTGGGGTATTTTAATGCCAGAAAATACGATATGCACTGGTACTACCTGTTAATATGTACGTCCTGTACATTTCTGCAGAAAGGCAAAATTAATGTGCAAAGCAGGCTGTCTACAACCTTGAGGAACACTAAGGTTTTCTTAATTTTTTTTTTTCTTTTAATGTAAAAAGAAGAGGTTTTTCTGTGCTTTTCACTGGGTTGACAACTATAGGCCTTTTTTTTTTTTTTTGTAAATCTGCTTCTTTGAGTCAAACAGAAAATTCATTTTAATAAATAGATAATTTTACACATTGTGCTCATTGGCTATTTGTGAAAGTAATCTAAGTCTTGCTACTTCACCTAAAATCCACAGGAAGATTCAGAAAAAATAGCATGTTTTTAAGACCCACAAAAATACCAAATTTAAATTATTCATTTGGTTATTTTCTCATCTTTACAACCGAACAGAGTTTAAAGCTCATCTTCCAAAGAAGAAACATGGTTAAAAAAAGCAATTGTCCATTTTTATTTTGTTTACATTGCACTGAAAATTTACATCATACTTTTACAAATCCTTTTTCATAAAAATATACTTCTTTACAAAAGTGTATGCATTAATATAAGAGGAGTAGCCAGTTGCAGAAGAAACATTTTAAACGATCTCAAATGTATTAACCTTAACATTAATGAATGAATCATAGTTATTGCAGTCATTTGAATAAACAAGAATAAATAACAACCAATGGTATAAAATATAAAACAGCATCCTTTTAGTAGAATACAGTTTGACAGAGTTGTATGAATATTCAAAACAAAGTGTTGTAAAATGGTTTATAAGAAATTCATCAAACATTATAGAAATCCAAGCAGCAATCCTGGGTACAATGATTTTTGGTAGGCACTCTCTATTACGGTAATAAAAAGTTTAGATTTTCACAGAATTATTAATGTCTGAAAGGGACAATAACAGATAATTCACACTGGCTAACACAGAGCATTTGTGAGTCATGCTATGAATGGAAGACAATGACCTACATCAAATAAATTACTGAGTTGCCACTGAATTATTCTGATATGAAATAACTGTAAAATTAAAAATTATATTTCCTTAGAAGTGATTCTGGAATGTCTAAAACTTGTATCTGAGGGCTGTGGAATCTGAATTGTCCCTAAAATGAATGGATTGTCCCTAATAAAATCATGGCTTTATATATATATATATATATATATATATAATATTTTTGTTTTCGTAGCAGTACAGCAATATATTCAATTTTAAATCATTAGCTGTAAGGATTTGTTTCCATAAAGTATGGAATATATAGATAAAATAGATGTGAAAACACAGTATTTCCAAATCGTAACTTCCTCTTGCCTTGTAGGTCTGATCCAAAGTTCATTGAAGTCTGTTAGAATTCATCAACTTCAATGGGATTTCACCATGCTTTGTGCATGCATTTTGACAAAATGCTGAAGGAATAAACCGATGTGATATGATCTAGATTTAACTAACATGGATTGAAAAATGGAGTCTTAAATTTTTGATATATGAATTTGATTACTAATGTTACTGTAAACTRCACTTTTTAATTGGAAATATCATTAAAACATGTTTTCACATTTGAAAAATATGTAAGATGGTCATGTTTTTGAGTGATCTTCAACAGTAAGGAACATAGCCACATGACAAAGCTCAATTCATACTAGCTTCTTGATTGCAAAATTTGTCTAGTTGTATGATTGACAAAAGAAATGTAGAAACATTCTCATTTGTGGGTATTGTTAATGGAAACAGAGAAAAGGAGCTTGACTTGGAACATGAAAAGGAAGCAAGATGTGAAGCAGGGAAGGAAATCCATTAAATAAGAACCTGACATTTTAATTTTTTTTCTATGATGTGAAAAGAGTAAGTTGTACTTGCTGATTTCTAAATACTACATCTTGGACWTAAAAAATAAACTGTTCTGAGAAAAATAAAACACTAAACAGGCTGAATAAATGAAAAAAAGGTACAAATTCATGAGAAAGATGTAGCATATGACTGTTAAAGAGAAGTCAGTGATCTATTGTCTCCTGTAAGTATAGCTCTTATTTTCTACCTATATCTTTTTTTTAACCCAGTCCCTCTATTATAGTTTTTATAAAGCACAGAAATACTAATAGTGGATGCTCCTCCAATATATGCAAATATGTTTTATGTTTTAGAATAACCTCCTTTTTTAAAAAAGCAAATAAACAGTGAGTAGCACTCATGGAGTGCAGCAAATTTTTTTAAAACTCTCCATGGTACACACGAAGAAGAATTCTGATCCAGTTTATGAAAAACAAAATCAAAACAAAATAACCACAACCCATTCTTGTCTATCATCCTCAGGAAAAGGTGACCCAGTATATCCTGAAAAGTGTGCTTTAACTTATTTTTTTTTTTAAATCAGTGAACTGTGTGTGCACTTTGCTGTGTGTCAGTTTCCAGATTTTGAAGACATATCTTTACCACATTATACCATTGTGCAAACAGTGTTCAAGTTGGGGTCAAATCGTACCGCTTTCCCTTCCACAGACTTTGCATTTGTGTCATACATGGGGTTTTCAAAAGCTGCTTGTCCATTATTATTTTCATGTACAGAGCATCCCGTATACTGTGTTTTAGGTGCAGTCCTGTAGAAGAAAGACAAAGTATTTGTCACTGCAGTTTTCCTCACTGACTTGATGTGGTTTAGGAATCTGAACAGAATTTAACTCCCAGTTCCAACTATGAGAGCTAAATATAACATCTCAWTTTTTTTTTTACAGTATCTGTGCTAAGAATTAGTACTCTATCAAAGTTTAAGGGATTTATGAGTCATGTAAAATGGTGTTCACTTAAAAACTTAGTTAACAAGCTGAGAAGAGGTAGGTATTTCCTCTTGGATAATCAGATGTTAAATAGTTAAGAGTACAACAAAATCTTGTAAAGACGCAATAATTCCTCAGCCAGATGATTGAGATTTTCTTTTTCCCTTTGGAGGCCCAACAAGTTTATCAAGGCTGAATTTATAGCTGAAACATTTTATTTTTCACTAAATAACTCAAAATATCAAAGTTCAATCACTTGAAAACATTTCATCTATATTGTTCTGCAAAATGTATACTGTATTGTAAATCATCAATATAAAAAGACAAGTGCTTATAGCATATAGTTAATAGCAAATGTATAAAAAAGTTACGTGAACATTTTTTCTTACTCTGAAGCGGTTCAAAACCAAGTGGTATCATTTAAAAATGGTGGTACATGTTTTAAACTGATGTTATGCTGCAGAGTGTATTACAATTATTATTGTCAGGCTACCAGACGTAAATCACCATTCTGACAGCTAGTAGGCAATGAATTGTCTTGTCATTAAAGTGATTAAATATTCTTTAGTCATCTAACGCTTTAAAGCTATAGGAAGAGATTACTTGACACTAAATCCAAAGAACTAATATTGGTCTCAATAACATGAACAAAACTGTTTAACTTAGACTAATGAAATTGAGAAGACTGGTGGCTGTGTRACATAATTGCATATGAACTAATAATTTTAGATGCAGAAACAGTTCCATAATGAAACCTCTCAATGACATAATACTTGCATATACTTGCAAGCCAATAAACAGAGCAGGCATTAAAATAAATTACTCATAATTCTGTCACATGTAAAAAAAATACAATCTACTCTAAGTACACACAAAATCTATTCATTATATTATTCCCCATATGCCAATAATTTATAGCATCCATTTTGCTATCATAAAGAGAGAAATTTATAACATTTTAAATAGGTAGGAATGAAAGTATAGCATGGTACAATAAATTGATCTCTCAGCCATTAAGCCATACCTTAATGGAGGTAGGAAGAACTGCCTACATGCATATTTTGCAAACATTTTGTGGTTTTACAGAAAACTTTATTTACACTAATAAAGATTGAAAGCAATAAAAACATCAAGTCATACAGGAATTCTATATACGTAATTTGTACTTACCTTTGTTTATAAAGATAAAAGCCAAAACCAGCAAATATAAGAGCAAAGAAAGGCACAAGGATAGCAATGGCCACTGAACTACTATTTGTACCATGTGGTTGATTAGAAGAATTTGAACCCTCAGACATGTTAAGACCTGAAAAGAATAATAAGAAAAAAACAAGTGTGTAATATATGTGTCTTGTTACCCCCAGCACATACTACTCCATAAAGTTCAGAATTCAATAACACCTTGTGATTGGGTCATCATAATGTGTTCAGCTGTATGCTGAGACCACCTGGAAAGTAATTGTAGTGTGGTATACCATATTCTGATTAATAAGTGGATGCAAAATTTCAGGAGAACAATACATATACTCTGGTACAGTAAACATCTTAATGAATAATTCTGTATGGGATTCAAGTTTTGGATGTTATTAAAACACMTTAATGTACTGTGTTACAAAAAGTCAGATTTATAATAGCTCACATGTTAGATTATATTACTGATTATATCTGTATATTTCAGAAAGAATAAATATTGCATGTATAAAAAGCAAACATGATTTTGAGGAAAGGTTAAATCATCTGAAGAGGCAAACTGAAAATTCATCACGTCATTGATTTCATTAGGCTCTGCTATTGATACATGGAGTGAAGGAGGTAGGAACAATTGTGAAGAGCTAAAGCCAAATATTGATGAAAAAATAAGAATATGATCTGCTGCATGGTTGAGGAACACATTATCTAGATTATCTACACAGGCAAGATATACACCTTTTTAATGTGAGGAAAGGAATACCAATGCAGCTTCAAAGTTAATCTTTAAGCTTTGAACTGGACCTTTTAAGAATTGTATAGGTCATAATACTTCCTGACTTCCTTGATCTTACAAGGCAATACATAGAAATTAAAAAACCAAAACAAAACATCCAAACAAGCAAACAAAAGGAAACAAACAGATAATCAATATCCAAAATAAATTAAATACTGTGAGGAAAATTGTATGGGAACAACAATCAAAATATTTTGTTTCAAACAAACCAGTTTTGTGTTTGTGTACATGAAATAATGAAGTGGAAAAATGCTAAATAAAAACTGTTCAAGGATTGTAAATCTCTCTGTAACTGCATTATTGACTATATTAACTGTAATTAATTCTTGTCTAGAATTTAAACCAGAGTGAACCATTCTGTTCCTAGAAGACATAGACCAATAAAAAGTAGCTTCAATACATTAAAGAAAAGAATCTCACAACTACACACAAAAAAAAAAAGAAAAAAGAAAAATCCCTCTGAAAATCAAATGAGGAAATACAATTTTCATAAGAATCTATCAAAACAATTTGCCATGGAAGTCTTGCATTTTAACTTTTGTTACATGACTTTCAAATATTTTGGAAAAGTTAATAAAGGGAAATAACTCTTATATTCATTTAAAGGAACTATTTCTTGACAAAGATATTTCTAAAAATTCTTTTTAAAGTATTTGCATATGYAAATACAATGAAAATCAAGATCAGAAGCAGTGCATTTTACTGTGACTTAGAATTGTGAAAAAAAAAAAATTTGCCTTTACCTCATACATTCATTAATAAACCCTTCCAGCACATTCAAGAATTAAAGAATTCCTTGGTTTTACTGAAAAAATAAGGGTGCACAATACCTTGCGGCTGAAAAAAACTACTTTCACCTCCACATATAGGAATTTTATCTGAAGATAAGCACTCTACCTAAGGAGCCATTACATTAGTGAAAAATAATTCCTCTTCTAAGACATTCTCAGTAGTATTTTATCATTCAAGAATTCAGTATTAACTAAATTCAAATTCTTGTTGAAAGAGAAATATCACAGTTCTTAAGACAGTATCAGAAAAGTAAATTAAAGTCTTTTCTTAAAAAGCACAATAGAATGTTGTTACCAGAGCTCTGTTGCCAGAGCTGTCTTCTCCAAGAAAGGATAAATAAGGACTATTAGTTTGGTGTAGAACTGAATGTATAGAACCAAGAAGTCAATTTTTAGGAAATAAATGCTTATCAAGTAAGTAAGATTTTGTTCATCTTAAGAGTAACATAAAGATTTACTTGCAAATATTTAGCAGTTTCACTATTCTAGCAAATGTTTAGGTGAAATGTTTTTTCAGCACCATGAGCAAGAGATTAGTTTAGGAGAGCATTCTGTTAGGGCTTTCTAAATAGTTATTAAGACATGAAACTAAATGCATTTTACACATATTCATAGAAAAACATTGCCTAAACCATAACAAATGTATAGCTATACTAAGCAGTACATCGCAAGGCATCTTAACTCCCTATAACTTCTGACAAAGCACTCTTTGTAAGTACTACGTAAATGAGATTTTAAAGAAATGAATATCTTAATATTCTGTAAAATGTTAATAGTGATAACATCCTGCAGATACCTTTATACTACTGGCCATAATAAAACAGAATATGGAACAATGAACTGGCAAACAGTTAGGATTTGCTGAATACCTAATCTTTGAAGTCCAAATTGTCCGTAATCTTTACCCTGGATGAATCCTTGAAAAACATATGTTGCTCCATCAGGTTCAGCAGAAACCTGTAAACAAAAACTACTCTGAATAAAATGGGGAAAAGTTTGTTACAAGTATCTATGTGGAAGACAGATAACCTAATATGTTTGACCGGTAGCTATTATTCCCCATTAAAAACACCTTCTTTTCTCCAGGAAATCTATAAAGTTCAAAAGAAAAGACAGAACTGCTAAAGGCACAACTTAGACATGCAACTTAATGCCACATGTACTACCTTATATTACCTTTAACTGCATTATTTTTTAAAACCTACAAAACCTAATGTTTCTGACAATTCAGGATGTCAGCATTTCTAAGTATCTTACATACTTCATAATTATCTGATTTGTTTAGGAAGTAGATGGCAAAAGTTATATTGTAGATAATCCTAAGGATGCAAGTACTGAGGTTTTAATAATTACTTCTTTAAAAGTAAATAAAAAAGACCTCACATTCAATTGACAGTTAGTTCCTTTGTTCTTACTCAGTGCTTATCCCAATAATTACTTAATTAAAAATCTGTAAACTGGGAGAATATTGAATGAGGCTTTGGTACAAGAGCAAAATATGCTAGTATAAACTAAAAGGGAGGGAGGAAAGGGTTGTGATCCTATGAATATCTCCCTTATTAGGATAAATACATTCTAAACTAATACGTTGTATTTGAATTTACAGGTACTTGCTTCCCAGGACAGTTATTAGGTTTAAATTCAGTGGTCCTGAGGCAGGTTCCTTCAAGATTTTCCCTCAAGCTTCCCTTTGTCAAGGCAACAGTATGTCTTCAGCAATGACCTGAAACTATATTTTCACTGAAGAAAGGGTGCATTTCTCAGGTGAATTTCTTACTTTGGGTAAAGCAGCTTGTTTGAGCTATTCCAAGATTAAAAAAAAAAAATCAAATGGTCAAATAAGAACAGTATGCAAATAGCATATGGAATGTAGGGACTGTACTGTGTACTTTTGTATATTTAGAAGTCTGAAAGTAAATTTCTTGCATTTACCATATTTTTTTCACCTCAGGAGCATGCTCATGAAGCCTAAAGTTTGTACAAACCAAGGGAGTTAAGCCATTTTACCAGTATATTTATTGTTTAAGCAGTTTATGGTTTTTGCTTTGGTTTTGGTTTTGCATCTTTTTTTAAAATATTATTGAAACAGTGCCACAAGTTATACAAATATAAATTTCTGCGTACACTTCAATGTACAACTCTTCTCTTCTTTTGGTATGTGCACCCATATTGGTGTCCCTGTGGTGCTTTACCAGTAGGTGAAACATAAGAAAACAGACAGATTCCTTGAAAAATGAGACGGTGTGATAGGGATGTATGAGTGTTCATCATCATCTAAACTATTTTAGGCCCTTTGTTTTCTGAAAAATCTACTTTCTTCTCTGGCAAATAAAGTGTCTCAGGCTCCCAACACACTCTGCTTTTTCCAGCCTTAGCATTATCTTGGGCAATGTTTGTTTTTTCTGTCTGTTCTCTGAAGGGATTTCCTTTTCATGGTTTAAACACATCCCAGCCACCTGGGCTGTTGCTTCTTCTTCTTACTCCTCTCCTTCACCTCGCCTCCTCTCAGTTATGTGCTCTCTTCTTCTCCCTTTTAAAGAATAAGCTCACGCCTGGAACCTCCAAGGGGCTTAACGCTTAATTGGAGCAATCTATTTTGTTTTCCCCATACACGTAACACTTCATCTTTTTCATGGTATTTCTAAAAATATCACCAAAAAGTAAAACATGACTGCTACCTTAATGATAAAAATTGCTATTATATTAATATTATATATTGCAATATTATTATCAATTGGTATTATATTATCATGATGATAAAATTTCTCAATATATTGGAATAAAATTCAAAGAGAAGTAAGAGAAAGGTTTCTTTGTTAATATGCATTATAATTGTGCCTACACAGTATTTTCCCTCAGACTGGTCTGCTACATCTTACAATAAAATTTTCATTTCATTTATTGAATCAGCATTGCTAACAACATTCCATTTGATATGACGCAGGATTTTTTGGRTGTAGAACACAAACATGATTTCAAACAAAAAAAAAAACTTTCTCTCTCTTTTATAGCAGAAATATACTCACAAAACCATCCATAGCCCATTTTTCCTCTTTCAACTTGCTCACAGATGTATGGGAGGGTGCTTTAATGAGATATATGTGGAGCATTAGGCGAGCTTCCTGGCTTTTATACACTCCTGTAGAATATAGTTTTAAAAATTTATATTTGTGTTGAGCAGAGAAATAATTTCATCTTTAAGAATAAGCATTTAATCTCTTGCCTTAAAAAGGGAAAGTACAGAGTATAGGTAGCATTGTTACCAACATTTTATTCTAGCAAGACGCAGTCTTTTGTGAAATTATTTCAGTTATCATAGGATTTCAATAGAAACTGGTTTTAGCTTAGCCTGTAGAGAGGACAGAAGGGAAACCCTATGCACATAGCTGTTACTTAACAGCTATAGTAACAAGCCTCAGACAGAACAAACATTGACAGTAATCTCATTTCAGATGGAAAATACTGTTCTGAATCAGGCAGAGTGTATTTGAACCTCACATTCCCACTTTCAATATTTGTAATTTAGTCATCAGGTAAAGAAGATGATAATAGGAACATCCACATCTAAATGATTTTCCAAAAGTTGGTACTAAATTAAAAATTTCTAAATTTGAAAATATCTCAAAAAATTGAGTTGTTCTTCATCAGTCAATATTATGACACAGTTTCTCCCAGGCAATTACAGACTTGTATATAACCTTATTTACTTTGTAGGCACAATTAATTGATTCATTTTCATTCCTGCAGAAGAAATATTTAGAACCCAAATAACCTTATTTGTTAATTTGGAGAATGGGAATAAAATAGTATGATATGCCTAGTGATTCAATCTTCCATTACAAAGACAATGGTGAATAGTGAAAATACACAGCCAAGATTCCCCCCCCCCCCCCCATTTTTAACCATTGTTTTCAATTAATGGTTTAAAACTTCATATTTTAAATAGAGGTCTCTCCTGTATGATCATTTCCTTTCTGGCAGAGCACCAAAATTACTGTTCATTTCATATAGAGTCTTCTATTTGTAGAATCACGCAAGGTTATATTGCACTTTACACGAACAAAAGCTAATGATGGCTAAAACTCCAACAGAAACAAAACTAAAACCAAAACCAAGAAAAAGAAAAAAACCTCAAACAATTACACTTCCACCTCCAGAAAATTCCACCAAACTGAAATTAAAATTCACTGATTTATTGACTCAATACATGACAGAACAGACTTCATACTGTAAGTTAATTAGACTTTAACACTGGCTTTCTTTCCTCCCTTTTTTTTTTTTTTTTTTTTTAATTTATACTGAGTAACAAATGTGGATGACTTCAGACTAGATTTGGCTAGTATGTGTTAGCTACACATGAATTAAACTAGATCTCTTTTTATTAACTGAAAATTCCAGTACCATAGCAGTACTCTTAATTTTGGTCATTTCCATTTTTATGTTAATCCAAATTCAGTGATGTGAACAAGAGCTGAAGACAGCACTGAGATGTAGGAGAAGGTACTGGCTCTCTGTATTGGGTTTACGTGGCAAGGTTTTTGTAGCGGGGAGGCTGCAGGGGTGGATTCTGTGACAAAATGCCAGAAGCTTCCCCTATGTCCGATAGAGCCAATGCCAGCCRCAAGCCAAGATGGACCCACCGCTGACCAAGGCTGAGCCCATCAGTGATAGTGGTAGCGCCTCTGGGATAACATAGTTAAGAAGGGGAAAAAAAATGCAGCGCAACAGCAGCCAGAAGAGAGGAGTGAGAATATGTGAGAGAAACAACTCTGCAGACACCACGGTCAGTGAAGAAAGAGGGGAGGAGGTGTTCCAGGTGTCGGAGCAGAGATTCCCCTACAGCCCGTAGGGAAATCCATGGTGAGGCAGGCTGTCCCCCTGCAGCCCATGGAGGTCCACRGTGGAGCAGATATCCATCTGCAGCCCATGCAGAACCCCATGCCGGAGCAGATGGATGTGCCCAAAGGAGACTGTGAACCTGTGGAGAGCCTGCACTGGAGCAGGCTCCTGGCAGGACCTGTGGACTCATGGAGAGAGGAGCCCACRTTGGAGCAGGTTTGCTGGCAGGACTTGTGACCCCATGGGGGACCCACACTGGAGCAGTCTGTTCCTGAAGGACTGCACCCCATGGAAAGGACACATGGAAAGGACCCATGCTGGAGCATTTCGTGAAGAACTGCAGCCCGTGGGAAGGACCCACCTTGGAGAAGTTCATGGAGGACTGTCTCCCATGGGTGGGACCCCATGCTGGAGCAGAGGAAGAGAGTGAGGAGGAAGGAGCAGCAGAGACAACGTGTGATGAACTGACCACAACCCCCATTCCCCATCCCCCTGTGCCACTTGGAGAGGAGGAGGTAGAGAAACGGGGAGTGAATTTGAGTCTGGGAAGAGGTGGGAGGAAGATGTTTTAAGATTTGGTTTTATTTCTCATTACCCTACCTGATTTGATTGGCAATAAATTAAATTAATTTCCCCAAGTGAAGTCTGTTTTGCCCATGAAGGTAATTGGTGAGTGATCTCTCCCTGTCCTTATCTCAACCCATGAGCTTTTCTTTGTATTTTTCTTCCCCTGTCCTGCTGAGGATGGGGAGTGATAGAGCAGCTTGGTGGGCACCTGGTGCCCAGCCAAGGTGAACCCACCATGCTCCCCAGTGAAAAAAATATAACTAAGGCTGCACAAAAACACTAGCTAACACAGTAGCGAAAGGAAGGAAATACCCCGGTACTTAGTGCTCTTTGCATCTTAAAGTAGAGAAGGAAGAAATGCTGGCAGAACAAAATAGCTTAATATTGGAATGCAGTGCTGCAAAGAGATGATCTGGGAGACAACAGAGTTTTCAGGGTAATAGTTCGAGTTTTGTATACATGGTCAGAAGAAAATGGTGGGTGATGCTATTGTGTTAAAATGAATTCCAGAGAATAAAAAGGATGGTCACATCTGTCTTGCTGACTCCTAATCTGAGAAAAACAAACACTTATAAATTGGAAACAGATCACATGCCCAGATATATTCCAACTAAGAAAAGACATCTAACTTTGTCTTCTCCATTAGCTTATTGACTCCAGGCCCTCACTACAGACTACAGTGAGATGGGCTTCTCAAAAGTTCAGTTCAGGTTAAGATGCAAACTTCCAAGCTCTCTCCAGAAGCTGCAGTAACAGACAGGGCAATGAGATTCCTAATTTATGTTTCTCATTTACATGCCTAAATTCACAGAACAAAAGCCTTCTCCACATTAAAGATAAGTGATTGCCCTATAGGAGGTACCATTATGTATAAATCATCTCTGAACTAACAAACAGACTTACTTTCGTGTTAACAGTGCACTGAGCTCAAATGAATATGCCTTGATAAGATAGGGTTTATTCTCTTGTCCTCAGGACTGCATTAACATTAACACACAGTGCTTGGTCACTTCAAGAGAATCATAGAATAGAATCATAGAATCATTAAGGTTGGAAAAGACCTCTAAGATCATCGTGTCCAACCATCAACCCAGTACAAATGCCCACTAAACCATGTCCCGAAGCGCCACATCCACACGTTTTTTGAACACCTGCAGGGATGGTGACTCCACCACTTCCCTGGGCAGCCTGTTCCAATGCCTGACTACCCTTTCAGTGAAGAAATTTTTCCTAATATCCAATCTAAACCTCCCCTGGCACAACTTGAGGCCATTTCCTCTCGTCCTATCACTTGTTACTTGGGAGAAGAGACCAACACCCAAGAGCTTGGACAGTRTGCATCTAGAAATCATTTGGAACTTGGGAAAAAAATCAATCACATCTGCCATGGATGTATCTTACAAATGTACGTTAGGAAATACTTGCATGAAGCTGAGGGCTGTGGTGTGTGTACATGGGCATGAACATTATGTACTTACACTTAAACAAGAGCATAGAGAAAAATTATCCCACAGACCAAGGCACCACCGTTCTCTGATAATTTACAAGCAAGCGTTTCTTGGTGAAAGGCCGATGTACTGCTTCAGAGCTGGCAACTGTTTTCCCAGTGTCCTGGTTCTAGCTGTGATGGAGTTTAATTTTCCTCCTAGTAGTGATATAGTGCTGGTTTTTGGATTTAGGATGAGATTAATGTGATAATACACTSATGTTTTAGCTGTTGTTACGCAGTGCTTATACTAAGTCAAGGACTTTTCAGCTTCCCATGCTCTGCCAGTGAGGAGGTGCACAAGAAGCTGGGGGGGAGCATAGCCAGGACAGCTAACCCAAACTGGCTAAAAGGATGTTCCATATCATATGATGTCTTGCTCAGTATATAAACTGGGGGGAGTTGGCCGATCACTGCTTGGAGAATGTCTGGGCGTTGGTCGGCGGGTGGTGAGAAGTTGCATCCCTTGTTTTTCCTGGGTTTAGTTTCTCTCTCTCTTTTTGTTGTTTCCATTTTCATTACAATAATAATAATTATTATTTTATTTCATTCATTAAACTGTTCTTATCTAAACCCACGAGYTTTCTTACTTTCACACTCCCGATTCTCTCCCCCTTCCTACTGCAGGGGAGAGTGAGTGAGTGGCTGTGTGGTGCTTGGTGGCCGACTGGGGTTAAACCACGACAACCAGTCTACAAGAGACTGTTTAATCTGAGCCAAATAAACAAGTAAAAGCTGTATCTTTCTCTTCTCTTAATCCCTATAATAGCATTGTTATTTTCATTCATGCTGACCTGATCAAAAGAACATGCCCATTTCTAACTTGTGACAGACRTGTATGCTACATTTACAGCAAACACAGGTGTCAAAATAAAAAGAAGTAAAAAATGATACAGCAAATGATAGAATGCAAAAAGTAAGTGCTGCATGGGGAGAGAACTACTTTTCATTTCAGAAACCTACAAGTTGAGCATAGGAGAAATCAGCTTCCTGGCATCTAAATGTCTTTTTTGATCCACCTTTACTTCCCTGGCTCTAAGATACTCTCTCAATATATAGGATCTCAGTTTTCTATCTGCAAAATAGGGAAAGAAAATAATATTAATTACCTGATGATATGTGCAATGCCTGTATGTAGAGCAAAACTGGGTATTTGTAATCACTTTTGTGTCCAATTGAGGGAACCTTTTTATTTGGAGGAGGAGGTTGTTTGGGTGAGAAAACACAGCTTTTACTTTTACAAATCCTAAAAATATGAAATACTACATCCACTGCACCTAATACCCTCATAGAAATTACATGGCTGAAACTAAACAGACATTGTACGATGACAGAATAAATTCACACAGTCAAGACAAACACAGTTACCAGTCAGAAAATATTTTATGAAACATTCAGTTCATCTATGGTTTCTCAAGTGTGACTCTTCAAAGAACACCTACAAAATACCTTCAACAGACAAACCTAATGACAAAAATTAACCACTCTACTAGATACTAGAAATTAAGAGCTCAACAGAGACATGGATTCTTTGACCCATTACATTCTTCCTGTAGACTACCCCTCTCAGAAACATATGGGCTGAACTTTCCCCTGTCTTTTTTCCAACAGGCCAATGTTCTGTCACTTCTGTCCTGGCTAACACCTCTGGGATAAAGAGTGACGTTAAACTACTTCAGAGAAAGGGGTCCTTAGGTGATGAACAAGACTAAAACCTGCAGTGTCCAGCCTATACATAACTGAGATTTTTAGGCTTCTTCAGTCCTTGCAAAAAGTGTTGTAGACAGAGGGTGAAGTTTCAAGAAACTAAGTTTTGAGTGATAATATTGATTTCAGGTGTTTCTTTTGTGCATATTCACACCCCTGTGTTACAGCCTGCCACTCTTGTGGTGTGACAGGCCCCTTGTCTGTGTGGCTGAGATGTCTCCATCAAGGGACTGACAGAGTTTGAAAACAAACAAAAACTATAAACCCAAACATTTTTTACAGTATTTTTGTTTGCTTGCTTGTCAAGCCATAACTGTAGTTTCTGCTGATGGTTCACAGTATAGAGGACTGGGCATATTGTGCCAACTTAACCATGGCAACAGTGCTCTGTGTGGCAGGGACTGTGGAATATCATAAACYAAGACTGCAATCAAGGGCTTCTTCTGAAAACAAAGCGTGAAGAGTAGCTACTTTTTTCAACTATATCAGTTAGTCTAACAAGTGTCATCTCTCCTTGCTCTCCATGTTCATTAAGTATCTCTGCCTTGCTAGGTCAACACATATCATAGAATCATAAAAACATAGAATCATTAAGGTTGGAAAAGATCTTTAAGATCATCAAGTCCAACCATCAACCCAACACCACCATGCCCACTAAACCATGCCTCAAAGTGCCACATCTACACGTTTTTTGAATGCCTCTAGTGATGGGGACTCCACCACTTCCCTGGGCAGCCTGTTCCAGTGCTTGACAACCCCTTCGGGGAAGAAATTTTTCCTAATGTCCAATCTAAACCTCCCCTGGCACAACTTGAGACCATTTCCTCTTGTCCTATTGCTAGTTACTTGGGAGAAGAGACCAACACCCACCTCGCTACAACCTCCTTCAGGTAGTTGTAGAGAGCAATAAGGTCTCCCCTCAGCCTCCTTTTCTCCAGGCTAAACAACCCAGCTCCCTCAGCTGATCCTCATAAGACCTGTTCTCCAGACCCTTCACCAGCTTCGTTGCCCTTCTCTGGACACGCTCCAGCACCTCAATGTCCTTCTTGTAGTGAGGGGCCCAAAACTGAACACAGGATTCGAGGTGTGGCCTCACCACTGCCGAGTACAGGGGCACGATCACCTCCCTACTCCTGCTGGCCACACTATTCCTGATACACTCCAGGATGCTGTTGGCCTTCTTGGCAACCTGGGCACACTGCCGGCTCATGTTCATGTTCGTGTTCATCAGTCTCATCATATTGCTTATTAGTCATTAATAGGCTATTATAGGGAAATCGAACGATTAAGAATTAAGAAAATCTCAGGAACAGTAATTTATTTATAATAATTAAGGAAGAAGCACAAGAATTAGGATGATTCTTTCACTCCTCATTGACAATTAACTCCAAATATAATAAAATCCTGGGAAATTAAAAAGAGGGAGAGTAGGAAAAGGTGRAAAAATCCTTGCCTTTTGAAAAGGAACTGAACTAGAATGAAAATTTCTTCGATAAGCTAAGAAAGTTTCCAGAAGATGTTTAAAGTTTGTGTTATGCATAAAGTTACAGGGAACCAATGTATATAAGGCAGAAAAAATTAAATGGAAATTAGTTTTTCTTATCCCATACCTGATAGCAGCAATTCCATATTGCTGTTTGTAAGTGTTGCATTTACTCTTCCTGAAGTTGCATTGAAACTGGTGACTGTCAAAGTCATGGGTTGTTTCTTGCTTTTGTAATTGTAAGATCCTTTCCATATATAATTTTGGGCAAATACGTCATCAGGAACTATACAGACATCAAACACGTTTCAACACATTTTGCAATATTTAATACTTATGAAGTCAAGCATCCAAAAAGTATATGATAAATATTAGCATTTTCGCTACTTTACTCTCTCTATTTTTAAGTCTATTAATTAGGCATGATCTTCACATATAAAGCATAGAAACCTGGCATGAACATTTATGAAAGAAATGTATGTGTACTGAAGAACACAACCACAACTGTACATTCATTTGCTCCTTTCCTCAAATATGGACATGTCCTAAAATTAAACCAACTTCACAAAATCTAACAGCTGTAACCAAAAGACCAGATTCCTCTCACTGCAGAATCTTTTCTATGCCAGCACAGACAGACAGGGACATACAGCTAGGATTGAATTTTGCAGAAATTAATGTCGATTTAGATATCAAAATTTTTATAAGCACATTTAAATGACATTAAAAGATTATAAGCATCTTCTTTACTACCTAGTCACTTTTTCTAATGAAAAATTAATATAAGAAGTTTTSTCTTGTCTTCAAATGCTTAAAAACATTATGAGCTTCACTAGGAGAAAAAAAAATCCCCTAATTTAAAATTAAAACGAGATCATAAACTGAAGGGAGAATAAATATGCTAGATTTATATCTTTACATTTAACATTTATCATTATGCAACTGTAAAATGGTTAATTTAAGTAATGCTATTCCAGCAACAGTATGGGTAAAAAAAAAAAAAAAAGTTACCTATCCAGTAAAAACAGATAATGCAAATCTTTAAAATCTTAACGTGAGATACCATTGAAACAATTAAACTGAAGGTGACTTAGGATGGGTTTACTACACTTACCAAAGGAAATGTATCAAACTTAGCCCTATAACAAATAACCACTATTTAAAATCGGCACTTTCACATTATTTGGAGTCACTCACACTGAACTTAAAGCTCTGGGTTTATGTGTGCATTGGCATCTCATGTCAGATAAACACAGAAGAATACTTGCCCCTTTCTCTCAGGATATCCCAAAATTCAAGACTGGGGCACATTGGAATACCCGACAGTCTTCCTTCATCATTTATTTTATGGGTCACAGAGACAGGGGGTCTTCCCCATGAAGGGTAAAAGAGTTTTCCTARTTTTTTATTTGTGTATGTATATGTATATATGCATRTATTTTTTGACAAGACATAAAAACAAGACACCTAGATACTGGGCCTGCAAACTGCAGGCAAGGAAACTGCAGGATGCAAACAGTCTGATGCTGTCGATTTGTGATCTGCCTGAAATTTATTTCCCTACTTTCAGGAAAACTGATCTTTATGTACTTTATTTGCAATTAATTGGGATTGTACAAAAAGCTCCTGAATGAAAAACTGATGACTACCATCATCACTGACAAACACAGTTTTGAAGTACTGTACAACCTGTTAAAAAACAAACAAACAAACAAAAAGCCCCACAAAACCCCTCAGAAACCCCTATGCTAAGGAATTACTTTTAAATCTTTATTCATTATTGGTAGACATTTAATGGGGTTATAGTCAAAGGCTAATTTTAGTTAAGGAGACTTCTCTCTTCAAAAAGCCTCTTCAGTGGACAGAGAAAGCTTTCTCTTGGATCTAGTCAGGACATCCAAAGACAGTCGTCTTTAGCAAATCAGTTAAAAATGGAGTTGACTATAGCCAGAGTTAGAGACATTACCTTCTCTAGGCTAAAATTAGGTTTTTTGAAGGCTAAATTGAAGGCTAATACTGAAGTATTTAGGTAAAGCAATTTAAATTAGCAATACGTAAAAGAAGTGCAAGACTGTGGAAAAAAACTGTGAAACAATGTTTTTAAATTATTTCATGGTGAGTACTATAGTTTCTGAATGGATAACTTGCATAGGATCTTACACAGTGATTTCAGTGAAACCAATAAAACTCTCATCACATACCAGTTAGAAATTGTATATGGATGTAAATAATACCATATAGTCTAGACAAACTTAAACATTGGGGATACTTTAATTAATGATGCTTTTCTTCTGTTAATGTAATTCCTAATCTAATACCCTTTATTCATTCTAAGCCATTCAGTGMAGTCTCACTAAATCGATTCTTGTTGTCTTTTGTACAGAAATTGTTTGAAACTATATATACCTCAAAGTACTTACCACTTAGTTTGGGACTTGGTGTTCCCAAAGCTGGTCTGGGGTCCTTCACTAATATTTTGGAACCAGCTGTTAGAAAGAATGAATGACAAAAAGAAATCAGTAGCAAATATGTTACACAGGAACTAGGAAAATAATTTCCATAATGGAATTTATTTGTTAAAAAGGATATAAAATGATGCTTCAAACTCAAATATGAATGACATTTCAGTCAGTATCAAGCCTTAGTATCACAGGAGCACATGGCCATTGATTTCTTCTGTTGCCGCATTTTCTCCTTAGTCAGTCAGTTGGATGCTACCAAGTCATTTGCAACACCCAAACAGTGTAGGCTTTCACTTCAGAATCCACATTTCAGAATTCACAGTCCTGGACTATGTACCTAATATGTGACATGCCTTCTAATATGGCATCTAAGGCAAGTTATGTCCTTTAAATCGGGATCCACACAAAAGAGCACTGTGAATAGTGCTTTGACTGGAAGCAATGTAATAMCAAACAGTGAAGAGATGCATAACAAGGGCATTTAAAATCATGTTCCTCTCCAGGACTTAATTATCTTCAGCAGCATTGAGTGAGACATCTTGACCTCAAGACTGAAAACCCAAAGATGCATACTTAATCTCTTAACAATGGAGGAGAAGGTCACTGTTTCTTTAAAGAATAGCAACAGAAAGAAAGAAACAAATGAAGCTGTCCMCAGTATCTCCAACTGCTCAGGTGATTTGAGCACTAGAAGTTAGAGAATTTCATTTCTTCTCTGCTTAGATCAGGAACTCTCCCACCATTGAAGAMAATGAACTAAATGCAATGGGACAGTGTAATTTCCTGCAGCTGAAGCTATTTTATTTTGCAGAACCTAGTTTRGATTCACTGGGCTATAAAGAAGACATATAATTCTGTCTCCGAATGTAGAATACACATGCAGCACTAGGCTCCATTCCTTGCTCCAATGGTTATTTCAATATTTTGTATTTCGGATCTTGACTTTGAACCAAGGCCTTGTCTCTCTGATTGATACTCTAAAAAAAATAGACAAGGAAAGCAAGTTCCTTCTTCCTGAGTGAAGTATTTTTCTGCATAAAAAGGAAACTTTAGCAAGAAGCATTGAGTATTTTTCTTGAGAATAACTTTTAGCTTATTACAGAAGGCTTGCTCTTGGTATATAGATTAAAACTGGCAAGAAACAAGGGCTACAACTGTTACTACTGATTGATTGATCTCTATTTCCTCTCTGTTTTGAAAGAAACTTACTGAACTTCACTGAACATTGTTGACCTGGAGGGTGTGCTTCAACAGCATATGCTTTTTGACTACATCAAACTCAAGTTAGAAATATTTGGATCATACTTTCCAAAGGGCTTTAGTATAAAAAGCTGCTGAGTCAATCAGCCTTGTCAAGGTTGATACATTTCTAGTCAAGTTCAGAACAGAAATTTTAAATACAAAATAAAATTTAAATACAAATTTTAAATACAAACACAAAACTAAAACAAATTATCTATGGAGTTTAAGTTTCCAGGTCCAGATATTTGCTGCGCAGGACTTACAAGATTGCAGTTTTGTATTTAAAGGACCAAATTCTGGTTTATCATAGAATCATAGAATAGTTTGGGTTGGAAGGGACCTTTAAAGGTCATCTAGTCCAAACCCCACTGCCGTGGGCAGAGACATCTTCAACTAGATCAGGTTGCTCAGAGCCCATCCAACCTGACCTTGAGTGTTTCCAGTATTGGGGCATCTAYCACCTCTCTGGGCAACCTSTGCCAGTGTTTCACCACCCTCATCGTAAAAAATTTCTTCCTTATATCTAGTCTAAATCTACCCTCTTTTAGTTTAAAACCATTCCCCCTTGTCCTGTCACTACAGGCCCTGCTAAAAGGTCTGTCCCCATCTTTCTTATAAGCCCCCTTTAAGTACTGAAAGGCTGCAATAAYGTCTCCCTGAAACCTTCTTTTCTCCAGGCTGAATAACTCCAATTCTCTCAGCCTTTCTTCATAGGAGAGGTGT
The DNA here is from genome assembly GCA_030449065.1 of Oceanodroma leucorhoa. Taxonomy (NCBI): domain Eukaryota; kingdom Metazoa; phylum Chordata; class Aves; order Procellariiformes; genus Oceanodroma; species Oceanodroma leucorhoa. Next base: position 6,236,835 of record JASVER010000004.1, on the reverse strand, counting down.
TTCATCCCCCTGATCATTTTCATGGCCCTCCTCTGGACACGCTCCAACAGGTCCATCTCTTTCTTGTGCTGAGGGCTCCAGAGCTGGATGAAGTACTCCAGGTGGGGTCTCACCAGAGCAGAGTAGAGGGGCAGAATCACCTCCCTCCACCTGCTGGCCATGCTTCCTTTGATGCAGCCCAGGATACGGTTGGCCTTCTGGGCTGCGAGCGCACATTGTCGGCTCATGTCCAGCTTTTCATCCACAAGTACCCCCAAGTCCTTCTCGGCAGGRCTGCTCTCAATCCCTTCATCTCCCAGCCTGTATTGATACTGGGGGTTGCCCCGACACAGGCGCGGGATCTTGTACTTGGCCTTGTTGAACCTCATGAGGTTCACATGGGCGCACTTCTCAAGCTTGTCCAGGTCCCTCTGGATGGCATCCTGTCCCTCAGGCGTGTCGACCACACCACTCAGCTTGKTGTCGTCTCCAAACTTGCTGAGGGTGCACTMGATTCCACTGCCTATGTCATTGATGAAGATACTAAACAGTACTGGTCCCAGTACGGACCCCTGCAGGACACCACTCGTCATCGATCTCCATCTGGACATTGAGCCATTGACCACTACCCTCTGGACGCGAYCATCCAACCAATTCCTCACCCACCGGGCAGTCCACCCATCAAATCCGTACCTCTCCAGTTTAGAGAGAAGGATGTTGTGGGGGAGCGTATCAAAGGCCTTACAGAGGTCCAGATAGATGACATCTGTAGCCCTTTCCATGTCCACTGATGTACTCACTCCATCACAGAAGGCCACTAGGTTGGTCAGGCAGGACTTGCCCTTGGTGAAGSCATGCTGGTTGTCTTGAATCACCTCCCTGTCCTCCCTGTGCCTTAGCATAGCTTGCAGGAGGATCTGTTCCATGATCTTCCCAGGCACAGAGGTGAGACTGACTGGCCTGTAGTTCCCYRGGTATTCCTTTTTTCTCTTCTTAAAAATGGGTGTTATGTTTCTCCTTTYCCAGTCAGTGGGAGCTTCACCGGACTGCCATGACTTCTCAAATACGATGGGTAGTGGCTTAGCAACTTCATCTGCCAGTTCCTTCAGGACCCACGGATGGATGTCTTCGGGTCCTATGGACTTGTGCACCTTCAGGTTCCTCAGGTGGTCTCGAACATGATCTGCTCCTACAGTGGGCGGCACCTCTTTCTCCCAGTCCTCTCCTATGCCTTCTGCGGCTTGGGCTGTGAAGCTCGAGTACTTGCCAGTGAAGACCGAGGCAAAAAAGTCATTGAGTACCCCAGCCTTCTCCGTGTCCTGGGTAACCAGGTCTCCCATTTTGTTCCGGAGAGCGCCCACATTTTCCCTAGTCTTCCTTTTATCCCTGACRTACCTGTAGAAGCTGTTCTTGTTGCCCTTGACGTCCCTGGCCAGATTTGATTCTATCAGGGTGTCGTGGTTTAACCCCAGCCAGCAGTTAAACACCACACAGCCGCTCGCTCAGCCCCCCACTCCGGTAGGATGGGGGAGAGAATCGGGAGGGCACAGTTAGGAGAACTTGCGGGTTGAGATAAAAACAGTTTAATAATGGAAATAAAACAAAGTAGAACAGTAATAACGATAACAACAACAATAACAGAATATACAAAGCAGGCAATGCACAATGCAACTGCTCACCCACCACGTGTCCTGAACAAACCTGCGCGTCCCAAACGAAYCTGTGTGTCCCAAACACGAGAGCCCCTACCCCCACCCTAGTTTTATATTGAGCACGATGTCACATGGTATAGAATACCCCATTGGCCAGCTGGGTCAACCGCACCGGCTATGCTCTCCCCAGCTCCCCCTGCACCTGGCAGAGCATGCGAGGTTGAAAAGTCCTCGGTGCAAGCACCACCCAGCAACAACCAAAGCATCAATGGGCCACCAACGTTCCTTTCAYTACCAAACCCGAAACACAGCACCCCCTCCAGCTACTGGGAAGAAAATTAACTGTCCCAGCCGGAACCAGGACACAGGGCTTTCGCTTTCCTAACCTGGTCCCTGGCYGCTCRGACAATTTCTCTGTATTCTTCCCAGGCTACCTGCCCTTGCTTCCACCCTCCATAAAATCCCTTTTTGTGTTTGAGTTTGTCCGGGAGCTCCTTGTTCATCCATGCAGGACTCCTGGTGTTTTTGCCTGACTTCCTCTTTGTTGGGATGCATTGCTCCTGAGCTTGGAGGAGGTGATCCTGGAATATTAACCAGCTTTCTTGGGCCCCTCTTCCCTCCAGGGCTTTGACCCATGGCCTCTACCAAGCAGATCCCTGAAGAGGCCAAAGTCTGCTGCGCACCCTCCTCAGTGCCCTAGGGATCTTGAACTCCACCGTTTCATGGTCACTGCAGCCAAGGCTGTCCTTGAGCTTCACATTGCCCACCAGCCCCTCCTTGTTGGTGAGATCAAGGTCCAGCATAGCACCTCTCCTCATTGGCTCCTCTACCACTTGGAGAAGGAAGTTATCATCGATGCATTCCAGGAACCTCCCGGATTGCTTATGCCCTGCCRTGTTGTCCCTCCAACAGATATTGGGGTGRTTGAAATCCCCCATGAGGACCAGGGCTTGTGAATGTGAGGCTGCATGTTTAATTCCCCCTACAGATCCTTTTAGAGCTCTCAACTCCAAATATTTTATTCCTTTTCATCATTTCCTTTTTTGTGAAGTTCACAGTCACAGGTGAACAACCTGACCTGGTGCTCTTTTCCCTTCCAGAGGAGATGTTTCACCCCTTTGTAGTAGGTAAAATTGAACATATTTAAGAGATATTTTATTTTATCTAATTAGAGTTAATACTTTATAATATGTTGCTCATTCTTAGCTTTCTCCACTGCTAAAAAAGCAAGAAGCAAGACCTCTGATCCTAAAAATTTTGCATTTCTGTAACATTTTCTCAGGACACTGGGAAACTAAGTTATATGACAAGGTGGATACACACATAGTTACCACTTGATACATTTAAAAAAAATCTCATAAAAATTCTTTATTATCAGATAGGAGAGCTAATACTACTTGTTTYGATATAGTCAGCAGAAAATTCTTGGATCAAAATACAACCCATGAATCGTATTTGGCCTGCCATAACACTTCCTGAGTACTGAACAAGCCATAAGCTTCCTGGCAGCTTGCTTTCTAACACTTTTGCAAAGCTCTGCTCTGTTTTCCCCCAGCTCTTTCCTGGCATGTAATGCCCGGACACCTGTTTTTTAGTAATACAAAATATTCGTTTCCTATTTCCCTTCCAAGTTGCAGTGTTTGGCTATATAGCCTTTGAATGCCTCTGTAAGAGCCCTGGGGATAACCACATCTGAAACATTAGGTAGCAGTAATCTGAAAGGTGCTTTAATTATTCAGGAAATAGAATTCCAAACAGTTGCTGTGCTTGAGGAAGTTTCTTATCTCACATGAAAAACACTATTCTCACCATGATTTTGCCATGAGGATTTTCATGCCCTGACATGACAAAGTATGTAGGAAAATTTAGAAAAAAAAATAAAATGATGGAACATCAAGGACAAAGTAGATATATTTTGTTTGCAAGTAGTATATTTTTGCTTACATACAATATAAAATACTATTAAACCCTATGGGTTAATTCCATGCAGTGATTCAGACATCTGCTTGGACTTTAGGCATCCTTCTCCAGCATTAGAATAGAATCATAGAATCATAGAATCGTTTAGGTTGGAAAAGACCTTTAACATCATTGAGTCCAACCGTTAACCTAACACTGCCAAGTCCATCACTAAACCATGTCTCTAAGCACCACATCTACACAYCTTTTAAATACCTCCAGGGATYGTCACTCAACCACTTCCCTGGGCAGCCTGTTCCAGTGCTTGACAACCATTTCGGTGAAGAATTTTTTCCTAATATCCAATCTAAACCTCCCCTGATACAACTTGAAGCTGCTTCCTCTCATCTTATCACTTGTTACTTGGGTAAAGAGACTGACACCCACCTCTCGTTGCTCTTCTTTGGACACGCTCCAGCACCTCAATGTCTTTCTTGTAATGGGGGCCCAAACTGAACACTCTATTTGAGGTGCAGCCTCACCAGTGCCAAGTACATGGGGGGGACAATCGCTTCACTAGTCCTGCTGGCCACACTATTTCTGACACACACCAGGATGCCATTGGCCACCTGGGCACACGGCCGGCTCATGTTCAGCTGGCTATCAATCAACACTCCCAGGTCCRTTTCTGCCAGACAGCTTTCCAGCCACTCTTGCCCAAGCCTGTAGCGTTGCCTGGGGTTGTTGTGATCCAAGTGCAGGACCTGGCACTTAGCTTTGTTGAACCTCATACAACTGGCCCCAGCCCATCAATCCAGCCTGTCCATCCTGATCCCTCTGTAGAGCCTTCCTACTCTCAAGCAGATCAACACACCYGCCCAACTGGGTGTCGTCTGCAAACTTACTGAGGGTGCATCGATCCCCTCATCCAGATCATTGATAAAGATACTAAACAGAACTGGGCCCAATACTGAGCCCTGGGAAACATCACTTGTGACCGGCTGCCAACTGGATTTAACTCCATTCAGCACAACTCTTTGGGCTCGGCCATCCAGCCAGTTTTTTTACCCAGCGAAGAGTACACCAGTCTAAGCCATGAGCCGCCAGCTTCTCCAGGAGAATGCTGTGGGAGCCAGTGTCAAAGGCTTTACTAAAGTCCAGGTAGACCACATCCACAGCCTTCCCTCATCCACTAAGAGGGTCACCTTGTCATAGAAGGAGATGAGGTTAGTAAAGCAGCACCTGCCTTTCATAAACCCCTGCTGACCAGCCCTGATCACCTGGTTGTCCTGTACATGCCACATGGCACTCAAGATGAYCTGCTCCATAATCTTCCCTGGCACCAAGGTCAGACTGACAGGCCTGTAGTTCCCCAGCTCCTCCTGGCCCTTCTTGTAGATGGGTGTCACATTTGCTAACCTCCAGTCAACTGGGACCTCCCCAATTAGCCAGGACTGCTGATAAATGATTGAAAGTGGCTTGGTGAGCACTTCTGCCAGCTCCCTCAGTACTCTTGGGTGGATCCTACCCAGCCCCATAAAGTTGTGCGTGTCTAAGTGGTGTAGCAGGTCGCTAACCATTTCCCCTTGGATTATGGGGGCTTCATTTTCTTCACCGTCCCAGTCTTCCAGCTCAGCAGGCTGGGTACCCCAAGAACAATTGGTCTTCCTATTAAAGACTGAGGCAAAGAAGGCATTAAGTACCTCAGCCTTTTCCTCATCCTTTGCCACTATGTTTCCCCCTGCATCCAATGAAGGATGTAGATTGTCCTTAGCCCGCCTTTTGTTGCTAATGTATTTATAGAAACATTTTTAACTGTCTTTTATGGCAGTAGCCAGCTTAAGTTCTAGTTGGGCTTTGGCCTTTCTATTTTTCTCCCTGCGTAACCTCACAACATCCTTATAGTCCTCCTGAATTGCCTGCCCCTTCCTCCAAAGATCATAAACTCTTTTTTTTTTTTTCCTGAGTGTTAGCCAAAGCTTTCTGTTCAGCCAGGCCAGTCTTCTTCCCCTCCAGCTCGTCTTTCAGCATATAGGGACAGCCAGCTCTGGCACCTTTAAGAAGTCTTTCTTGAAGAAYGTCCAGCGTTCCTAGACTCCTTTGCCCTTCAGGACTGCCTCACAAGGGACTCTGTCAATGGGGCTCCTAAACAGGCCGAAGTCTGACCTCCGGAAGTCCAGGGTAGCAGTTCTGCTAACCACCCTCATTACTTCTCCAAGAATCGAAAAATCTGTCATTTCATGACTGCTGTGCCCAAGATGGCCTCCAGTCGTCACATCACCCACAAGTCCTTTTCTCTTCRCAAACATCAGGTCCAGCGGTGTGCCTTCCCTAGTTGGCTCACTCACCAGCTGTGTCAGGAAGTTATCATCTTCCACACGTTCCAGGAACCTCCTAGACTGTTTCCCCTCCACTGTATTGTATTTCCAGCAGACATCTGGTAAGTTGAAGTCCCCCACGAGAACAAGGGCTAGCGATTGTGAGACTTCTCCCAGCTGCTTATAGAATATTTCATCTGCCTCTCATCCTGGTTGGGTGGTCTATAACAGACTCCCACTATGGTATCTGCCTTGTTGGCCTTCCCCTTGATTCTTACCCATAAACACTGGACCCTATCATCACCATTGTCAAGCTAGGCAGTCAAAACACTCCCTAAGGGCTATCCTACCGTGTCTCCTTCCTTGCCTATCCCTTCTGAAGAGTTTATAGCCATCCATTGCATCACTCCAGTTGTGCGAGTCATCCCATYATGTTTCCGTGATGGCAACTATATCATAGTAGTATTGCAACTGTCATAGCTCTCTTGCAGCTGACACAGCCTCTGTAAATAAAATTATCCTGATCTAAGTTTAGTAGGTATGTGCAAAAACATCGAGATTCTTACTCCACTGAGCTTATGAGAATGTAGTCCACACCTGACTCAGTCAGAAGTGTAAAAGCAGGTGTTACCCATGTATTTGGCCTCCAGAATTATGTCTGGAATTGACACCTGTGAACATGCAAACAAAAGACAAGTACATGAAAGCATATATCCCATTAAACACAACTGACAAAGGATTACAGTTATCCTCTTAGATGTTCTCCCTCCTAGTTCTCCTTGCCATTCTGACTTATYTTATTGGACTGCAAGTAAAGAAAATCACTGAAATATGATAGATGAGAGATGCAGTGGGCAACACAAGAGCTTACCTTCACAAACTGGAACTTTCCCAGTCCATGTGCCATCAGACCTACAGGCTCTATGCTCTGATCCTCCCGCCAGGAAGAAGCCTGGCTGACAAGTGTAAATCAAAGTATAACCAAGTGAGGGAAGATCCATGCCTGCAACATTAGCATGAGTTGGTGTTTCTGGTTGTTTACAGCTGTGCGCTACAAAGAAAAGATAAAATATCCTTCAGTCAAAATGGTGAAAATATTTCTGAAAAAATAATCTATACCTATTCTGACAGGTAACTAATGAAGGAAAAAGCATCAATAAATATAACATATTAATATACTTTTCATTCACATTAAAAATTACTACACAGTCTATAAATTACTGTCCTGAGATTGCAAATACACTCTTGAAAATGGACCTTTCAATTTCAAGGGACCAAGAACCAACTTAAATGCACCTGCACAACCAAAATTAATTGTCTGCATATGCAAACACAAACAGCACACATCTTACCACAGTTAAAAGCAATCATGGCTTGTGACTTACATGACTTATGATAYCTGTGTAGCATTGAATTACAGTAAAAAAATGGGTCATTTGGAAAACACTATGAAAGATCAAGGAAAAATTGTAGGAGAGGCAAGTTTTAAATATCAGGCAGAAAAATTAATTACCATTCCTAATCTCATGCAAAATGTCTTATATCTTTAACAACCACCAAAATCTGAGAGTCTTGTGTTATCCCAAAAMCAGCATTCCTCCAAGAGCAGAGCCCACCTTTCAACACACTGAGCTACTGGTTTGCTGTTTGCTTAGGGGSAACGCTAGCACCAACTGAAACACTAATGCTGTTTTCTTCTGTGGATATGCTCTCCATACACTGAAGTGATTCTAAAAAGTTGGACCTTATAAGGTGAGACTATTTCCAGAAAAATACAGCTGGCTAGCTGAAAAACTAGAAAGATTAACCATGTTATACCATCAGTAAATTAGCACTATTTACTGAAGTGTAAAATATCTAAGAAATGAAATGCTACTTCCTGTTCCCAAGTAAGAAGATTCTCTCCATTTCAGATTTAAAAATTTCCAATTACAAATCCTTTTTTCCCCTTTCTTAAAATACCCTAACTCCTTAGTTGGGAAACAGATCAAACTCTACTAGAGCTGATTGTAACTATCTGCTCCAGTAGAAGTTAGGGTTGTGCAGGGCTTTCCTACGTGTCCTGTTTTCACCACCTCCTCGCAACTATTTCACCTTCTTCATTGGAAGTGTTGAACCCTCTTAGATAGAAATTTACTATTTTCAGCATCTCTCTGGATGAAGAGCTGTCTGTTATTCTCATTATTTTGTGGTGGTTTTTTTTTTTTTAATTCTATAGGATATTGTAGAAAAATTCACTCACAAAATCACATTTTTAGCTGCTGTAAGCTAGTAATGCAAATTTGTATTAACTTTAAGTTAACAAAATACATAAATTAAGCTAACTTTATAACACTGTTAGTGTAACTAAATAGCCTAGATAAAAAAATCGATAGATCAAAAATCTATCATTTACTTACGTATACATTCTGGCTGAATTCCACTCCATGTAAGATCAGGAAGGCAAGTTCGTGTTGTTGAGCCGTGGAGAAGGTGTCCTTTTTTACACTGAAATTGAACAACATTTCCCACCTGTTGAAAAGTAGAAAACACCGTAATATTGTTATGAGGAAATATCAGTTGKTTTTTTTTTTTCCAAATTTCATGGCAAACTCCTTCACATGGAATCATAGAATCACAGAATCACAGAATCATTAAGGTTGGAAAAGGTCTCTAAGATCATCAAGTCCAACCATCAACCCAACACCACCATGCCCACTAAACCATGCCCCAAGGTGCCAMATCTACACGTTTTTTGAAGGCCACCAGTGATGGGGACTCCACCACTTCCCTGGRCAGCCTGTTCCAGTGCTTGACAACCCCTTCGGGGAAGAAATTTTTCCTAATGTCCAATCTAAACCTCCCCTGGCACAACTTGAGACCATTTCCTCTTGTCCTATTGCTAGTTACTTGGGAGAAGAGACCAACACCCACCTCGCTACAACCTCCTTCAGGTAGTTGTAGAGAGCAATAAGGTCTCCCCTCAGCCTCCTTTTCTCCAGGCTAAACAACCCAGCTCCCTCAGCTGATCCTCATAAGACCTGTTCTCCAGACCCTTCACCAGCCTCGTCGCCCTTCTCTGGACACGCTCCAGCACCTCAATGTCCTTCTTGTAGTGAGGGGCCCAAAACTGAACACAGCATTCGAGGTGCGGCCTCACCAGTGCCGAGTACAGGGGCACCATCACCTCCCCACTCCTGCTGGCCACACTATTTCTGACACACGCCAGGATGCTGTTGGCCTTCTTGGCCACCTGGGAACACTGCCGGCTCATGTTCAGCCGGCCGTCGACCAGCACCCCCAGGTTCTTTTCCGCCGGGCAGCTTTCCAGCCACTCTTCCCCAAGCTTGTAGCGTTGCCTGGGGTTGTTGTGACCAAAGTGAAGGACCCGGCACTTGGCCTCATTGAACGTTATACAATTGGTCTCAGCCCATCGATCCAGCCTGTCCAGAACCCTCTGCAGAGCCTTCCTACCCTCAAGCAGATCAACGGTCCCACCCAACRTGGTGTCATCTGCAAACTTACTGAGGGAACACTCAATAAATATAATACARGCTCGATAAACTGTGATGCTCTTTCTGTAGAAAGTAAGTTAATTTCACAGAGTATTTTGATATGAAGTAAAAATTTGCTTCATTCTCATCAAAATTACTCTCTCCCCAAACTGAAATCCTCCATGGAAGAAAATGGAAACCTCATCTTCTGTGGTCTCTCTGGTGTGTTGCTTTGGGACCAGAACAGTTGAGTCACTATGAGTTTGGAAACCAAGCTTATTGCTGCTTCCTGGCTCTGGACCAAGGAGGAACCAGTTAGGCAATCTTGCAGCAAACCAGGGAAGTTGCAGAGCTAAAATGGGTAATAGATTCTGCTGGACCTTTGCTGAACTAGATCCCCTTTATGGAATGCTGGATGAATTCACAAATTATAATGAGAAATATTTCATTAGAACACACAAGGCCTGGTCAACAACACTCGTTCATGCTTCAGAAACTATAATGTTCCTATAAAATCTTAATTTTGCTTTTGATGACAAAAGGTAAAAAGCAATCGTTCTTTATACCAAGCAGATAATAGAAACTGGAACACAAGTACATTACAATTTACAATATCAATTCATCTGAGATTAGTTTTTAATAATTATTCCTATTATGGGTATGTGTTTCACAAAAAGGAAGATAGAATTCTTTAGTCAATAACAGTTTCTGCACAAACATAACATGGAGTAACTTGTTCAGCATGTCCAGTCATGGTGACATTGATGGAAATGCAAATAACTCTCAGTTTCAATCAAGAGCAGGGAAATTAGATTACAAGTATATCATTCAGAGACTAGTTTATTACATGCTGTAAGCAGTTAACTCAAATATTAAGGTGCATAGATCACACCTACTGTTCTGCAGTGACCTGTATTAATGTATTTACTAATTCATGTTTAAACAAGAAGTTGAAAACTTTGAACTGTATGTGACAGTASATTTATGGTTCTTTTTTGGTGTTTTTTTTTTCTTTTCATTTTTTTGTTTAAATGTTTAACACTTGATTCAAATTGATGCTCAACTGTAAAATGTGGACTCTTTCACAATAGTTTAGCCCTGGGAAACAACACTTCACTGCTACAAGTAGTCATCTGAAACTTTATAGTACTATTTCATTTCATCTCAAGCTTCTCATCAGAATGAAATTTAATAATAACCCATGAACTACAGATAGTAGCTCATCAACACAGTATGTGATTTAAAATTCATCCCCCTTTTTTTTTCCTCTTCACTGTGCTCACTGGACTATGTAATTACTTTTAAAAGATTTTGAAGAAAATAAATACACTAAATCACTTTCACGATTAAGCACAAAGTGGAAAAACACTAAATGTTTTAGAAGTTCTACCAAATAGAAATGGAAGTACTTTTTTGTGTGGTAAAGAGATTAGTTAAAACAACCACCACCAATATATTACTTTACCACAAGTACTAGTCTTATGAAAGATTTGTTCATTTCAGTAATCTGCCTCTATCGAAGCAATGTCCATTCACAACTATGGAAGGAATACCTGCCCTATTTAATCTTTAGCTATCAAAGTAGACAATATTTCAACACTGTCTTTAAAACCAGGACCCTTTCACCCTTGCTCACTCCAAAAAAAATCCAACCAACACCAAACCTCAGCTTAACAGTTAAATGTAGTTTCTTAATATACATCTGAATAGGAACTTAGTTTTCTTTCCACTTTATTCTTTCAAAGTTGACTCTATAATCTTCCTGAAAATAAAATATTTAAGAAAAAATATAATTGTTTTGTGATGTGGAGTAGCTGGACATCATGGAATTTAATGAGGTAAAGACGTTAACTGGCAACTTATACTCAGATATCTAATTCTAAACTGTAACTAAGTTAGAGATTCAAACTCTAGTAGTCAATAGCAACTCCAGAAGTAGCTATTGTATGGCTTTAACTGCTTAGTTACACTACCTTATTTATTTTCAATTAACATTTTATGTGCTACATTCTCTTTTTTGAAAAAAAGTACCTTCTTTTCAGACTTTGACAGTTCTAACAATGTGATTATCTTTCATATATTAGCTCAACATCACTTAAATATAGGCAATACTGAATTAATCAGATAACTGCAATCTTGAAATTTTCACTTACTTTTTAGTAGGCTATTACCTAATTACATTGTACAGAATCTCTTTAGAGGAATAAAAGGTCAATAGATCAAAAAAATGAATTCAATATCTTCAGTAAAATTCAGTATGTTGCAATTCTACTCATCAAGAATGGCCTGAACAGAAAGTTCATACATTGTGAGTTGAAAGGTCTGGAAAATCATGTCCATAAGATCTTTAGATCTACAGGACTCAATGGGTAACAGTGAAAAAAGGAAGGTGGTGTGTTTTTTCAACTTTTCTGTAACTTCTCTCTCTTCTTTAGCTGCTTATTCATGAGTTTGGATTAGTTCTTTAYGAACCGAGTCTTCTGCTGGAAAGATATTGAAGGAAAACTGTTCACCTGAAGAGCAGAACCAAGAAATGCATAGAAATTTTTTCCACTGTCTGCCCATCTTCACTGCAGCTCTGCCTACCTTACGGCTTCACTAAAGCTTGGTTGCCTAAACATCAGACCAGTTCTTTAGTACTAGAATTATATCCGTGAGATAAGGAAATGTCTCAAAACGCCAAGTAAGTGGAAAGGTTGAGTTGCTAACATTCCACAATTAAAAAAAAAAAAAAAATCCAATAAAAAAACCCCACAGTAAACAAACAAAAGTCAAAACAAACCATTGTTGACATTGCAACCAGTTGTTGCAATACCAACTTTTCTATCCAAACCAGTAACTGCTAATGAAACTGTTTTCCTTATTTCCTCCAAAAAAAAGTATGTCGCCTGTATTATCCTTGTTAGGAAAACACAACCTTTACGTACATAAGGCCCAAAAGTAGCATCAAAAAATACAACAGTTGCTCAAGTGATGAAGGTGGTTTTAGAAGTGCTGCCATGCTGTTCAAGATAATGAATAAATAAATAAAGGAAYGAGGTTCCCTGTTCCTAAAAAAAAAACCTTACAAGCAATATGTAATTATTAAAAATAAATTAAAAAAAAAGTAATTTAAAAATTACTTTTTAGGAAGTCTATTTTGCAATATTCTTGTTCCAGAGGCACCAGGTGGCGCTATAATACAGCCTTCTATGGTCTTAAAAAATTCCCAGTCTTGAGATGTTCTGATTTGTTCGAATTTTTTGTTACGCAGCACTAGTGGGGAGAGCTGGGCAGACAGCTGAAATATCTTTGCTCACTGTGCTCTCTGGTTTTAGGGAAGAACTGCTCTACRTGCAACTGTGTTTGCATCCAATCCTGAAAAAAAAAAAGATTTCCTTSTATACTGCTTAATCATTTCTGTTCAATAGCTGCTTTTTTCATAGTGTCAGTTATGGTTTGGATATTCCCAAAATCAACATCACTAACTTTTCCTTTTTCTGAGAACCAAAGACCATATATTTGCTATTCTCTAACAGGAGAAATAGCAATCTGAGAAGAAAATTCATAAATATCAACCTGCATCCATTTATAAAGAATAAGATAGTACTCCAGATAATTTTTTTCACCAAAACAATAATAATAATATTAATAATTAAATAATAATAATAATAACAAATTATTATCCTTATTATTTCTTCTATTCCTTAGAAGAATAGAAGATATTTCTAATTTTCCTGAGTTACTCTACAATCAACTTTTTCTTAGAGCTCAGTTTACCAAAGAACATGAAGATACTCCAACAAGCTTCTCCATCCCCAGCAACTCAGGCCAAAGGATTGAGACTAAGGGAATGTCAGTTATTTCTCTTCACTAACCTTTAGCATCATATTTAAAGTGAGTGAAAACACAACTCATTAAGCCTTTGCTGTATCTGTAGTTTGGTAGCCCAGTAATACACTATTGCCACTACTAGTAACAGGCTTTTGAGTTTGCAAAACTTCTGGGTAGAGGCTTGCCAGGTTGSCTTTGTCTGAAAGTGTCTTGAGCTGCCTGGAGTTTTGTTTTGGAGTTTTTTTAAACTTGGTTTAGCTGTAACATCAAATTTTCTTGTGATCAGGTGTCCATTATTAATTTTTATGCCTTCCTTTATCTTTGTATGGTACAACCACAGCTTTATATCCATAGTAGTAACAAGAAGCTATTATGTGCAGAATGAGATATTTACCACTAATGTGATGCAGTATAGAGAAATACAAGCCTGGCACTAGAATGATAGCAAAGGCCTTGAGAAATGGAGACACAGGATACTGTGAAGAAGACTACAGGTGTGGGTATGATAACAGATGTGACACAGGCTTGGCACTGGAGACCCTATTCCTGTGAACAACTCACTCATGGTTACTTAAAGAAATGCAGACCTGGACAGAATCAGGTTTCAGGGTTAAAAAAGAACAAGTACCTAACATAGGTGAAATGCGCCTTATAGAGAGATTGAAATATAGTGTGGAACTGGAGTRTGAGTGGTGTAAAAGTGTGTTAGAAACACTATAAATAACCCCATGTGAATCAAGAATGACAGAGACCAAAAGAAAAAAAAAAAAAAAGAAGGAAAAAAAAGTCAAAATCACATTCCTGTTAGTGAAGCATCCACTAACATCCCCCACTGACACCAGGCTGAAGCCACAGACCTCAGGATCCTGAGAAGCAGAAGGAACCAGAAAAATTACGAGGTGCCTGATAAGGTTTAAACTACATTTTCATTGATGCAGTGATGATGCCAACCGTGCTAATGGAGACAGTTATACTGTGGTAGTACAGCACTTCTCTTGGAATTTCGTCCTACAATTCAAACACTAAAGTTTTTTTAAGCATTAAATTCACACAAGGAGATTATTTGCAAGGTTGCTCCACAGCTGCAGATCAAGTTTCATACAGCATTTCATAAAATAGAACCCAAGAGCTAACACAGGGCTACCACTACTGTAATGTGGCTATTTTCCTTTCTAAATTCAGACTGCCCTTTGGCTCCCTTCAGGCTTTAATGTAGGGGAAAATAGCTGAATTTCTACAAAAACATATGTTGGGAAAGTATGAGAAGTAATAAATCTTACATATATGACTGAYTGGTCTAAGCAGTTCTAAACTGTTTCTTCAATTCAGTAGTATCTTGCATTACAACAGCTTATGGTGAAAGTGCTATAAGCAGTTTTCTATGTTACTAGCAATATATCTGAAGAAATATTTCAAAACCACAGTTTCTTTCCAAGGAGCAATTTATTTTCCAGATTACAGATGAAGTCAGTATTCACTAAGTTCTAAAGATACTTTATTGTAACACACTGTTAAGGTAGATCATTCATATCAAAAATACTCAGATTAAAGGTAAACATCCTAGAAGTATGTATTCATAACAATTAAAGCAGGTGATGCTACTCATTTACATGCCATGCCTGATATCCAAGTAGCACTAAACTGGTATTTTAATGTTATTTGAACACACAAGAACCTGATCTGCTTCTGCCTACTGAATTCAATATTGAACAATAAAATCTATGTAAAGTTTTGTTATCTCTCTGTTACAAAGCTCCTATTTAACAGTTGAAACACCATTCAAATGTGAGGTAGTGATATTTGTGCTTTYGTTAGTGTAGGTTCCAGGAGGGCAGGTTTTAATATGCCTTTCAGTCAAGCCTGGAATTATGTTGTATATGCCTGAACTTTCTATGCAATCAATGAGATAAGAAAACAGATAATCAAGAGTAGAGGAAACAACAAAACCAAAAAAMCAGTGCTGTGGAAGTTCATGACTTGAGATTAATATTGTAAAAAGCAAGTGACAGTCAGTGATATAGTCAGGTAAAAGAGGAGGTATTGTCATTTGTTGAAAAGCACTTATAACAGGACTCCACATATGAAGACTTGAATTCTACTGTCACGCTACAGCTTGATTTTTTTTTTATGAGACAGAGACATAAATTTAAAACTGAACAATTAAGTCACTTAAATGATCTTATTAATGTTAGTTTAAATGTGAAGTATTTAAGAGAGTTAAAAACAAAACAAAACAAACCACAAAAAAAACAACCAACCAACCAACCAAACAAACAAACAAAAACCCCCACCAAACCCTCAAATAAGAAAAAAAAACCCACCCTGGGTTAGAGTCAGAAAATCAGTAACAACTCCTTGTTATGCATTTGCCAACTGTAAAACATTTTGCTTAAATTTGCAAAAGCTTTTTTGGTCTATTGTTTAAAATGGTAGACAATGGATCTATCAGACAAAAGAAAACCAAAGCCATCTAATCTTCAGTATTTTGGTATAATTTAGAATTATTCTTTACCTTTCTGCTATGGATGGAAGCAAAAGTCATTATTATCCCATTTATACAGGAAGTTAATTATAGTATAATATAAATTCATTTATAATATGTTTGTGGTTTAAATGAGTCATAACATTATTGAACATATGGTAATGTAATACTTCTTTCCAGGATCTACAGACAATAACTTGTCTATAACCGATCATTTTCACTGTCGTTTCTACCCAATAAAGAACTAAACTCAGCTTCATCTGTATGATACTCCTACCCTGTTCTGTATTAACTAAGCAATCATATTTAGAGTAACCAGAAATTGCATGCAGACATTTAGTTACTATATAAAACCAAATTTCCTACATGAGCATGAGGATAAGTTGCTGGCTAGGTAAGCAGACTATAGCTCATACAGTCTAAATCTGCTAGGCACTAACCTTACAACTGTGGGATCAAGGTTGTAAAATCTGCCAGCAGCTACACCTCTTTTAGAAATGATTTATCAGTTGACATTTTGCCTGGTATTTTGACAGTTCCATGCTAGCTGTGAGTGATGTTTTCATTCACAACTACAACAACTATACCACAAATGAGAAAGTCTGCATTATCACTGCATTCTTCAGTGATAAAAAGCTCATTAATATGCCAGAGAAACTGTGCCAATAAAATTGTAGAAAATGGTCATTGCAATGATTCATTTCTTACACAGTTGAATAAAAAGTTGCTCTCTAGCATAATTTCGTATTATACCCAAAGGAAGTTAGCCCAAGGACTGCCCCTGCATATTCTGTCTTGGCACAAAACAGCACTTCATTCCCTGGAGAAAACTGAGACAATTATATGTCTTGAATATGATTGTGATCTAGCACAATCTGAAAACCCAAAGATTGCTAAAACAATCACTAAGCAGGAAGGGTATTGCTTAAAGGCCACCAAAATGACAAATCAAAGAAGTTTTTGGCCATGAAACTTTGAAAAGTCTTTAGCTACAACCTCTGCTTTTAAAAACTGATTTCATGTTGTAAATCTGTTCAAATTTCAATCAGTCCTTTCTTGCATTTCTGGCAATCTGAAGTTTTTATTTAACTCCTGCAACTAACCAGGCACCACATACAACCAGGGAGCTGCTAACTTACTCTTCTGCCTAGTCCTCTTCACATGTCTGGAGCTTTCAGCCCTGACACTAAACACAGATGTAGCAGGATAGTTTAGACTCTCTGTTTGTTTGCAGCTGCCTTATCAGATTCCTAGCAAATTATAGGGCACATTTTTGCATGTGTACACCATTCACCCATGAAAATGTCTCACTGATTTCACTGTTTTGTGTGATTCAGAAAATCAGAAATTCAGAAGCATTTTCAATTTCACAATTCTGTTTCCAACAGAAGCATATGCAAACACCATTTGCCACAACACACCCTTGTAGAAAAGGCGGCCAACAGCCTCCCGGGCTGCATCAGGCGGAGCATTGCCAGCAGGTCGAGGGAGGTGATTGTTCCCCTCTGCTCAGCACTGGTGAGACACAAGTGGGTGCTGGGTCCAGTGCTGGGCTCACCAGTGCAAGAGAGACAGGGACATACYGCACTGAGTCCAGTGATGGGCCACAAAGGTGATCAAGAGACTAGAGCATCTGGCATACAAGGAGCGACTGAAAGAGCTGGGATTGTCCAGCCTGCAAAAGAAAAGGCTCAAGGGGAATCTTATCAGTGTGTATTAAAACTTACTGTGGGCAGGAAAGGTGACAGAGACAGACCTTTTTCAGTGGTGCCCAGTGACAGGACAAGAAATAGGCACAAATTGAAACATAGGAAATTCCATTTAAAAATAAGGAAAAACATTTTCACTGTAAGGGTGATCAACTTGGAACAAGTTGCCCAGAGAGGCTGTRGAGTCTCCATCCCTGGAAATATTCAAAATTACCTGGACACAGCCCTGCTCTAGCTGACCCTGCTTTGAGAAGGGGGGTTGGACTAGAAGCTCTCCAGAGGCACCTGCCAGCCTCCGTGACTCTGTGATTCATTTGTGGTCGCATCATTTCCAAAGGTAACAGCAGAATTTCTCTCAGAAAAAAAAATCTACTGTTTTTTAGAGTATGTCTACACTAGCAGTTTGTCACACAGTATACACCCTTTTAAGGAGAAAAAGCCTGCTTGAAAAACAGTAGGGAGCACTTATATATTGGTGGGGAGATACTGAACTCCTTCAAGGTGAAACCAAGCAGAACTTGATCACCAGGGTTTCACATAGTGCATTGCTAATAGGGAGACAAGGTCAAGGTAATCCAACAGCTAGAAATAAGGAAACATAGCAACAGTCTAGCAACCARCTCTAACAAGGCATGAACAGTTTCTGGACCGCTAATCAGAAGTTTCTAGACTTTGAGGTAGTATAGAAATATTTTAATATGTAAGGTAATAAAAAATACTATACTCTACCTGATAGCCAAATGTGTTGTTTTGTGACCCGTGCCTTGGGACTCCTGGATTGTCACATGCTGTGCGAGTAGGTTCTTAAAAAAAATTTACAATAAATTAAAGACAAAACAAATTACAGTATTTTAATGAAATACATGAATGTATCACAAAATTAAGTTTGTTCAACAACATGCAATAAGCCAATGAGAGAAACAAAAATAAAGTGACTTGATTCTTAGAGAGTATAGAATAACACCAGGATAATTCAAAACAGCTGAAAACTCCTAGATTGACTTAGCAGGAAAAGGAATAATAAGCATTTCAAAACATTTCAATAATATAGATGTAACCTTACCTATACAGCGAGGAGAAGAACCACTCCATGTGCCATCTGCTTGGCAAATCCTGGTGCTGGAGCCAACCAAAATAAAAGGAGGATTGCAGCTGAAAGAGACTTCTGACTGATAGATGAAGCTTTTTCCTTCTCTTTTCCCTTGAGCAGGTACTCCAGGGTCACCACAAAACTTTGCTGTGAGAAAAGACATGATAGAAATGGAATGTGTCATTTATTAAAATACACAAAAATAACACTTACCTGAACTCAGTCAAGCAGTTACTCCAAATTTTGTATTTATTGTATTAAACACAGGTCAAATACAGAAACATTGAATAGGAATTCAAAAAGAGACTAGATAGCCAATCTTTAGCCTGCTTCAGTTTGCAGTAATTTTGCTAGCTGTTCAAAATGCCTACATAGTGTGTTTGGTCAGTAGCTTGAAKTTGACACTCAAGGTTACACAACTTATTTTATTAAGGTCCAAATATCCACAATTCACCTCTGCCCCAAACCACATCAATCTGCAAATCCTCCTACAGAGAGCAATCAGAGAGTGTACCAAACCTTCATGTCAATATCCCATCCTCTCCTGCTCTCTGCGACCTACCCAGTGTTCAATATTTTTGTATGATTAAAGGATTTGTCAGACAGATTTTAGGAATTGTAAATTCTTACTTCCTCATCCTTCACTGAAAGATAAGATTTGGTATGTATAGAAGTACATACATAAGCACACTTAAAAGCTAGTACAGTTAACAAAAAAAAACCCCAACATAGTAAAGAAACTTCAGCAGCAATGTAAAAGTCAAACACTAATAAGCTGTTATTAGGTGGGATAAATTTGACTGATAAGAACATATTCTTAAATTGATCTTTTTACTTTATACCTATCACCTAAAGATTCCTTATGTCTATAGCATAGCATAACTAAGTAAATGTATTGATGGCAAATTTACTGGCCGCCTTCTGCAGTATAAAGTACTGACTATTGTCAGAAGCTGGATTTTGAATAATTGATTCAGGAAATGCAATCAGCTATGGTAAACCCTGTGCCATTAGAATATATTATTCCCTGACACACCATGAATTCCAATATTGTAGAGTCTAATTTCATATCACACAGAAAATGCTGTAATACACACAAAAAAATAAAACACTAACTCGGATGTGTGCAATGACATATTTCTAAAAAAGCATGTTGTACAGACAGTGGAATTTTCTGCTCCATCTTTCTCTTCTACAAACAAAATTTAAATTGCATCTCTTAAACAACCACCTTCAAAATACATTTTTAATGTCTCTATCTTTGTCACCTATGCTTTAAGCTTTCCAAAGGACCTGATCACATGAAATGCTCCTGCCCTTTACCTCTTACTGCAGGCACCGATTGTACGGGAAATCCACGCACACACACATTGTTGAAGAAAAAGGGCCTAATCTATAACATACCAGAAATGTATACAATTTCATGGCTTTAAGTGGAATGGGACTGTCTGCAGAATTACAGGCCAAATTCTGAAAAGATTTATGAATTGGGGATAGTGCCACACAGTGAACCTCACTGTGTGATTGACAGATCATGACTGTAATTTATGTTTTCATTAGAAAATTCTGTGGAAGTCTTAATTTGAAAAYACATTAATCACTTATAGATTTTTAACACAGAAGCTTGAAATTGTCTCCTGAACAGTTCTTTTTACCAAAAAAGCAGTAACCATTCTCAAGGAAAAAAAATCCTCACATTAAAAAATGTTTTTTTGGTAAGTTTATTATTTTTTTTAAAAAACTAAGTAAACTCCACCACTTAGTTGTCAGTCAACTTTAYTCAATCATTGATTAGCTACTGAATATCTGCCTTCTATATAGGTAACCATGGAAACCAGGCACCATGGTAAAACGTGCCAGTTTTCCTCTGACATTGGAACAGGGGACTGCAGAACAAACTAAAGCTGCAGCAAACTGGAAGCTCTGTGAGTGCTCCAACTCCTAATGGAAATATTTTCCTAAGGACTCTGAGAACCTTTAACAGAGACAGGGTTGTGGAGCTCTGGCACCGAGGCGGTGAGACTAGTCTTAGTCTTCAAAGACATTTAATTAATTAACAACAAGTTGTATCTGTAGTTAGGAATTTTCAGGCATAGGCCTATATTTTTTTGCCATCTATTGCCAAGCTTATAAAAACAGCAGTCCTTTACTCAAATTGCTATATGAATAATTAAGCAGACAAATTTACTAGGTCATAGGTCATGGAATCATAGAATCATAGAATGGTTTGTGTTGGGAGGGACCTTAAAGATCATCTAGTTCCAATCCCCCTGCCATGACCGGGGACACCTTCCACTAGACCAGGTTGCTCAAAGCCCCATCCAACCTGGCCTTGAACACTTTCAGGGATAGGGCATCCACAACTTCTCTGGGCAACCTATTCCAGTGTCTCACCATCCTCACCGTAAAGAATTTCTTCCTAAAATCTAATCTACATCTACCCTCTTTCAGTTTAAAGCCATTACGCCTTGTCCTATCACTACATGCCCTTGTAAAATGTCCCTCTTCAGCTTTCTTGTTGGCCCCCTTCAGGTACTGGAAGGCTACTATAAGGTCTTCCTGGAGCCGTCTCTTCTCCAGGCTGAACAACCCCAACTCTCTCAGCCTGTCTTCATAGGAGAGGTACTCCAGCCATCTGATCATCTTCATGGCCCTCCTCTGGACTCGCTCCAACAGGTCCATGTCGTTCTTATGTTGGGGGCCCCAGAGCTGGATGCAGTACTCCAGGTGAGGTCTCACGAGAGCAAAGGGGGAGAATCATTTCCCTCAAYCTGCTGGCCATGCTTCTTTTGATGCAGCCCAGGGTACGGTTGGCTTTCTGGGCTGCGAGCGCACATTGCCAGCTCATGTTGAGCTTATTAAGCAACACCCCCCAAGTCCTTCTCCTCAGGGCTGCTCTCAGATGACAAATACTCAACCAAAGACATGACCATATTCCATTCTGAATAATTATTCCATGTTATAATTTGCATATCTTCAGCTACAGGCTTTATGGAACCAAACTGGGAACTAAATTTCTGCTGTCAAGAACTGCTTAAAGATTGTTCATTGAGAATGACTTTCACCAGCTCCCTCTCATTTCTGCCAGATGGCAGCTAGTTTAAGCTCTTTGACAAGCACTGGCTGCCAGTTGATTTCTCTTGCAAGCCAATGGGTAACCATCACACATCAACAACATTCAGTTAATGTAATCTCTGCATGAAACAGCCTCTGATTCCCAGGCAGCTGCATTCTGTGCTAACTATACCATTTAAGAAGTTTAAAGGTGGAGCCCCTTTTTCAAAGCATATTGCGGTATTGAGTATTCTAACCTCAAAGGTGACAAATAGCTTGCAGTATCCAAAAATGAATGTAAGGACACAATATTTCAATCAAGACTGATGAAAATGATGAAAAGATGTTTTCATGGTCTTTGATGTTCATAATATAGTGGACTCTAGAAGAGCTCCATCTAGAGAACTTAACAAATGGTGGGGTTGTTTTCTTCCAGAAACGATGCCTTTCACCATGTTCCAGCTCTGGCATATACAGTTTTAGCAGCACAAAGCAACTGTTATTGATGGTACCATAATATCATYATGAAAAAAGGGAAAAGAAAATATTACCTATATGATATGCTTTCACAGTAGTAGGATATAGTTAAAACAGAGAACATTTTTGAAAGGGAGAGGTGAAGAATGGAAAAAAATAGTAAAAGAATAGAGAGTTGCATTTTGCAAAGTTTAGCAAGCTACCTTTAGTTTAGCTTGCTACCAAGTAGCAAGCTCAGCTACTTGGCAAGCTCGAATTAAACTTCAGAAACTGTAAAGCCACAAAGGAGAAATTATCCTCTTCCAGTTAGACTCCTTGCTTAAGACCATTACAGAGTTTCAGTGGTATAACTATTCTACAAATAAGTACAGAACCTCCTTCAGTGCAATCAATTGAATATCTCTCAGAAGCATCACAATCACTTCTTTTAAAAGATTTTTTAAATAATGAGTGGAATGATACCAACCTAAAGAAAAAGCCACTTTTGCTATTGTAATGAAATTTGTAGCAATATAAAAAATCCATCAATGTTATAACTTTCAGTTTAACAAAATTTACTGCATAAAACATATAACTTAATTTAGTGTAGGGGGAAAAATAGACAATTGTCGAGGAATCACCCTGGGGCCTAGTCAACATTACCAACAGAAAAAACACTCTGTGGCATCAGAGAAAGTTTAGGATGAGTAATGAGCAAATAAAAGAGATTATAATGAAACTTCCCCTATTCTATATGTAGCTGGATCTGAAAACAAGACAGCACCTCTTAATCTTATTTTGCCTTGGATCATTTGGTACACATTGCCTGTAATATTTTCTTGTGCTTGTGTTTAAGGCTTCTTATATGCTCACAAAGGACTTACAGATATTCCTATGCCTTCCTCAATCTACAAATTATGGTTCAATTTTGGAAAATATAGAAGGATTGTATTTGTCTCAGGTTTGAAATGAACTGAACCACTGCTGGAGGGGGGGGGAAAGGTGAAAAATTTAAAGAGGAGAAAAGCACTATAATTGAATAAAGAAATACAGAACTATAAAGTAAATACATACGCAAGCACTGAGGTACTTCACCACTCCATGTTCCATTCCCAACGCAAGTCAAAACAGCGGGAAAAGAGAGTTCATATCCTGGAGAGCAGACATAGCTAATGCTAAATCCCCAGTCCAAGTTTGTTCCTTCCAACCTTCCATTAGAGATCTGCGGAGGAGTTGGGCAGGTAACAGCTGCAATAATATTCAAAATAATTAGGCCCAGCTGCTGTAAATATCCCCAGTGCACACAATTACTAGAAGAACCATATGTGCTAATTTCACCTTTTTTAGAGGACAATACAGTCAGGACATGCTATCTTCCTCACTGTATACTTGCCACATTTCCTGAAGTTAGTACTTCTGGTTTCCTCCATTTAGGAGGCAGTGGCTGATTGATGAAGTGTCTTAAATAAAAGAGGATGCTGCATCAAACCAAATAGGTAGACTGCCTAAAAATGAGTATGGAGACTATGAAGTGTACAACTTTTAAGATATGTCTGGTAGTATACTACAAAATGATTTTGTCTGTTTAGACAACATAGAATACAATTAACTTTAGTTATCATGGTAATAGTCAAATACTTTCTTCCTGTTAACCAGCTTAGGCATTTGCTAGATATTAATGCCCAGGGGTGAAATTCCAGGACGATTGTTCTGAAATATGACTTGAAAGCCTGTTTCTAAGTACCACAGTTTGGTTAGTATTTACTTCGTGAATAGCTCCTCAACAAAAAGCATCTAGCTTCTAGAGAGAGGGAGAAAATGTAAGGATTTGCAACATCTTGAAATTGTCAGTGTTGCTACCTCTAAGAAGGCCAACAAGAAGTATTTCAGTATAGTTTCTTATTTCCAGGCCTCTCAGGAAAATATAGAAACATCTTCTACTCAGTTGTAGGAAAGAGGACTGAAAAACACCACAGGAGGACAGCAGAAATAAACTGACATAACTGTAGTGATGAAGATAAAAGTGTTATTCTCTGGATAATGGGGTAGTAACAGACTACTGCTAACTGAGAGCTGAAGGAAAAAGGGTATAAAAGAAGTTAAATGAAAAAAAAAAAATCTGAATCAAAAAAAGGAAAGGGGGAAATTTAGGCCAAAGTTACTAGAATGAATGAGAAAGAGAAAAGGGGTAAAAAAGAGAAAAGTTGGGAGAAACTGTGCTAGAAAAAGAGAAAGAAAGTAAATGAAACAAGGATGATTTAATTTAGTGGAGACAGTTGGGGTAAATGAGAAGAGGTGAAGACTAAAAATAAAGCAGAGAATACACAGGTCACAAGAATGGGGGAAATGAAATGCTGCACTCATAACCTTTAAACATGTTTAGACAGCTTTCATCTTGCAGGCTCAAAAGAATTCAGAGGCACTAGATCAGGAGTACTGCATACTTGAATGTGATCTGCAGAAAGTTCACCATGTACTATTTCTCCATTCTTATTATACTCTTTAGTGAGAGAATCTCAACTGTTTAYACCACAAAGATGCTCTGCAGCATTATTCATGGCTGTTTGAGAATACAGGATGAAAGTAGTATTATTATCAAATAATCCTTTGCTAACCAGTAAACCAAATCTAAATTTTAAGGCCTTATTTTTTTATACTTTCTGTTTCTCTTGCTTTGGTTCATAGCTTAAAAAAAAATACCAAACAACCAACCCAGAAAAGGACATGATAGCTTTTGCCACACTTTCATGATGCTTTAATAAAAGTAAGTCAAAATAAGTACTCCAAGCAGCAAAAGTCTGTCTGCATTCTCCAAGAGCTTTATGATTAGTCCTTTTAAAAATATCTGTATGTTTTAAATTCTGAGCTGAATAATAAAGGAAGAAATACTGGTCAATAATTAGGAAAGGAGACAGAA
This sequence comes from Oceanodroma leucorhoa, assembly GCA_030449065.1. NCBI lineage: Eukaryota > Metazoa > Chordata > Aves > Procellariiformes > Oceanodroma > Oceanodroma leucorhoa. The sequence goes on along the minus strand of JASVER010000004.1, from coordinate 6,211,993 downwards.
GAAGAAGCATGAAAGTAGGTGTAATATAAGAATTTTGGGGTGAAAACAGCAAAACAAAACAACATCCAGCAACAAGGCAGAATATCTCTCTAAATACTTTGGTCAGAGATTTAACCATAAATATGTACAGCAACATTTCGCAGTTTAAGAGATGAAAGTATATTACAAATGCAAGTCTGCAGAAAAGACAATGCTTGAGTAGTTGAATATTTAGTTGCAAATGAACATGCATCCTTTTCCAACTAGGCAAAGCCAGAGAATTATTTATATCTTCTGTTTCAGTGGCACGGTGACAATTACACATCCATTTTCTGCCCAGTTCATTTTCCAATTATTTTAACTAAATGGTACCAGAGGTCCCTGGCACTTCCTCCTGACAGTAAGAACTAATTGTTATACATTTCAAACACACTGCTGCATATTATATATTACTTTTAATTACACAGTCAAAGAAATGGGGGTTATTAACTTACCTAGTGCTCTCACACAAACCTGTGTGGGTGTGGAGTAGAATAAAATTCTGAGAGCACTAGAGATTCTGCATATGATTATTATTTAGTATTTATACAAGCCATAAATATGTATGACCTAAAACCAGAAAGACTCAAAAACTCAAAGCCAAATTGACAGTCTAACTTTTTTCTTTGTATGGTTCTGTTTGAATCAAATCAGAGCTAGATCTCCTGCTCCCAGTTAGGTGCCCTGTCGTCCTTAAGAATTTGAGGCTGGGAGACTATATCATAAATACTTGTTCTGTCTTATGATCTTCTAGCTGTTCACTTACAGCCACTCTTGGAGACAGACAATAGGTCAATAGGACCAGTCTTGGTCAATAGGACCAGTATGGTCGTTCTGTTCTTAAAATTAGTTTTGTAATTGAACCTGAGGCTGGTTAAGAGCACAATACAAATAGAAAAAAAAAGTGAAATCTTAAGAGGATGTCGAAGTCTGACATCCTCAAGAATGTGTTGGGAAAATGACTTTAAAAATTGATATTATCATCAAAGGTGAATTAGAATTAAACTGGACTCGGTAAGATATTGGGAGAATTGTACTCAGAAAGGAAAGCAATTGCAAATGGGGTGGAGATTTGAAATTTATTTGGTCTGTTTTGATGAATGAATTCAGAGGAGGAAAATGAGAACTGCTGAGCAGGTATGTAACCATACTTACTGAAAACAAAACAGACTGAAGATTGATGAGAACAAAGTAAGTACAAACTTAGCTGACTAAGTTTTAAAAGAATAGAGGTCAGACATACTTAGTGTGAACCCAGAAAGAAAACACCAAAACAGTAATGCTGCTTCTCTACAGCTGTGGTATCAGGAAGAGTGAAAAAAACGACTCTAGAGAGAAGATGTTTTAGGGTTTAGCAAGCGAGTTTCTCAGAGAAAATTGTTTTGATGACGCAGATAAGGTGGTCTTTCAGTAATGTTCACATTTTTGCTGTTTAAATTTCAACAGAGAGAATTAAAAAAATTCCAATAAAATGAAAAATCAGGAATGCAATTAGTAAAAGAGAGAAAAGGAAGATCTTGAGATTAATCCGTTCAGTCTTCACAGTAGAGAAAATAACATGAAGCAGAAAAATGTTTATTAGGAAATTTGCTAGAAGGATTTAGTCTTTTTGCTGATTATGTCAATACAGCACAGTGATGCTCAAAGGTGCACATCTAATGAAGGAGAGATCAGAGAAAAATCTTCGTTTTATGGATAGGATAACCTAGAACAATTTGCCTTTGATGAAGTTCAGTTGTATATATGCAGACCTTTCCCAAAGGTGTCTACCACATGCCTGAGTGGTCTTTTTGTAAAGACAGGGACATACATAAGATCGTTTTTGGTATGGCATGCTAACCTTAACAAATGAACAAACAAATCTAAACCATCATTTCATATTGGCTAACTCAGTTTATTGGCAAAGTAATAAAATGTTATATAAAGCTACAAAAAACTGTTCAATATACTCTGCTGGTATAAAAAATAAAAGGGAAAAGAAGCAAAGGATGAAGTCACCATTCCTGCAGCCAAAAAATCAATTCATTGTATTCATACTAACAGTAAGTTTTGATTTCTGTGAAAATATTTGGCTGACTCATTACAATAAATAGTGGATGTAAATGTCATAGAAGAAATAGTTGACAATCAAAATAAATGTTGTACCTTTGCATGTTGGGATTACTCCACTCCATGTGCCATTGCTAGTACAAGTGCGAATTAAGGAGTTATTTGATTCCATTGTATAGCCGGGTTGGCATATATAAGTAACATTTTGTCCAACAACATAATCATCACCATATCTCATGCCATTGGCTGGGACTCCTGGATCTCCACAACTGATAACTGCAAGTAAATAGTTGAGGAACAGATTTTAAAACCTAAATGTGACTTATTTCTATATGAGGGGAAAAACATAGGGTAAAATGAGGAATTTATTGGGGGAAAAAAAGAGAAGGAAAAAGTATCATAAATCTTATCTCCATCAGGAGAAGATAAACATATATGTCATCTGAATTAGCTGCCAAACACAACATGTGGAGCTGTACAGTTATATTTGGAGAACATCACTACATCAGTTCAAGAGTAGAAGTAAYGGACTGTACAATTTTGATCAGTAAAATTTCAAGATTATAAAATGAAAAAAAAAAGCCAGAAATAATCCATATGTCACTAGCACCCTTTGATACTCTCAAATTTTCCTATCAGTTCAGAGTTTCATTATTATAGAAGCAGATATTTACTATTTAGTTTACTTTTCCATGGGTACATCCTGAAAGGAAACAGAGTCTGGAAAATTTAAGACCTATGTCTGCAAAAAGCTCCCACTTTGTAAATGCTGACATGGTTATTATGTACATAAACAGATGAAAATGTTCAGGCAACCCTCGAAACATGGGCCATGGCTTATGCCAAAATTAGACCTCTAGTATTTAATGASTGGGAGTGGTTGTAAAACCTCTTGTGACTTCTAGTGTCGTGTCATGAGATAATTTAATCTCCTAATGAAATTAAATATTCATAAGGAGTTAGTAAAGAGTTATATCATTATAAYCTGAGAATAATGTTAAAATTGGTAAGTTTATCTCAGGTCTGGTCAATTGGATCTATCAGTTTCTGGAACAGTTTTCAGAGTAAGAAATCTTGAGAACTCTAATGGCAATGATAARCTGTTGTTTTCAGGAAAAAAACAAACACCTGGAAAAAAATCTAGTTCATACAAAATATAGCACTCATGTTTTTTTCCCTGTAAGAAAATCCTATAATAGCTTGAACAAGGAAAGGGGAGAATCTTTGCTATGGACAGGGTCTGCATGGCATGCTGCACGTGGGTCAGAGTCTTGTTCGATGCTACACTGCCCAGGGCTCCCAGCATCTAAAGGGGTTATCAGCTGTGTGGTGCTTAGCTGCCTACTGGGTTTAAACCACAACAGCATGGTAGGGACAGTTAGGAAAAAAAATTAAATAAAACCTGCCCTGTCAACAAAGTCTGTTGGCACTGCCAATTCTACTGCTTTGGATATACTTTGAAATCGTTACGAGAAATTTGTTCCCTTACAATACATAATCYTCTTCAGGTGTATTTTATAGATAAAACTATGGAGATAAAACTGGCAGGAGAAAGAGAGGGGGTTTTTAATTCATGATCTGTTAACTAGCTATTTAGCTAATATTGTCCATTAACTCTTGTTAATTATCTGTTAGTATTTTGAAATTGGTATATTGTCATAAGAGAGAACACAGCAAGTTAAGTATGACAAAGTTTAATACATTTTTTATTTTATATTTAGATGTGCTAGGGAACTGTAGAATTAAAGGTCTGTAGAAGAAAGGGACACAAATTGGACACAGCTCTGAGCAACCTGCTCTAGCTGATCCTGACACGAGCAGAGGGGTTGGACTAGACAATCTCCAGAGGTGACTGCCGCCCTCAGCCATTCTGCAGTGCTGTAAAATGCCTCTCCATTTCTCCATTTCTGGGTATTTTAGAGCTGATGCTAGTACCTGTATACAAGGTTGTAATAGTAGTACCTGTAATACAAGTTGTAGCACCCAGTAGCTTCCGCCCCCCCTTTAGGAATTAGTTAATACTCAGCAATGATCAAAAAGGCAGAAATGAGTCAGGCTGAGATTCTCAGAGTTCATACCTTTTTTGGTAAGATTTTCGTTCAATCATTCTTTTCATATTCTGACCACTCCAGGGGATACGTAACAAACTAAAAACCCCCAAATAACGTTATCACTGGAATAAACATATAAGGGGATATACTTTTCAGATGTGCAACCATCACAAAGAGAGAACTGTGTATTAGGGATGTCAATAGATTTATTGTATAACAAAGTTAAAACACTTATTTATTAATTAAATGAAGAATATTTTTTCTATTACATATAATCTTCACAATCCCTCTCTTTGTTTTATTAGGATGCTTTCTCTGCTAAGACATTTTTATAGGTTTTAAGCAAAAATCCCAAATTTCTGCCTGAGTAATGGTTTTTGAGAAGACTGTTCTAGCATGTACTTCAGCTAAAAGTCATTCTAAAACACAAGAAAAAAATATAGATGCAGTTACCATCACAAAACACCTTTTTCCTTGGTGCAATTAATCTGTTTCTCATTATAACTTGGAAAATAATAAATAAACAAAAACATTGGACTCTCTCACAGTCTTGCTGACTGCAAAAGCAGCTGTTCACATGCTTACTATTAAAGATGGATTTAAAAACAACACAAGGAGGAGAAGGTTTCTTTATCATCTTACTTTTGGCCTCTATTTGGGTTGCTATAAGTGTGTAAAGTAGCCAACTCTACGAAAACTAGGGTACTAGTTCAAAAWCCATGCAACAGTTTGCTATACCTCTGATGAGGGTATGCTTCCTCAAAATGATAGGCAGTCTCATGTGTCACATAAATATAAAATTTCCATAATTGTTACTAAAAGATGAACTAGGACATGTAATAAAGCAGGTACAGATGGGCTTGAAAATAAACTGTTGCAAAATGTTTATTGTTAATGTGAGAGAAACTGAATAGCTTCTGTAGTTGAGTAACCAAAGCAAGTATAAGGTTAATGAAGAGGCCAAACAGAAGATGCTATGTGAGAGTGGGACAACAGTTTTGACCTCAGAGTCACTACAAAAAGAATTCTCAAGCATTCATTTCAAGGTTTTTATCTTCTGCCTTCTGGAGGACCAGAATATTATACTGCTAAGTTTTCATAATGAAGAAAAGCAATTAAAAAAATAATGTCTGAATATGACATATCACAAAACGTAAACAAGATTAAAAATATATACTAGGAAAAAATTAAAGGAGATAGATCATGTAACCATACAACTCCTTTAAACTGTAATAGCAGTCTATATATTTTACTACACTGTGTCTGTCTTTRAAAAAGCATTCTTCAACTTCTCATAGCACTATATTTTTTAAAAGTATTTCATGTATAAAATTATGTATGAATTAGTGCAAGAAAAAGCTGAAGACTTAATTTATTTGCATCCAACTTCTATATTTTACTTTATTATCTTTCAGAGGAAAGAAAAACAAAGACTATTCATTAGAGATGTGTCTTACTTGTGCAGTTTGGCAAGGATCCAGACCACGTTCCATTGGCAGTGCATTGTCTTACAGATGATCCAGAAAGTATGTATCCTTCCATGCATGAATAAATTACTGAATTAGAGAATGTAGTTCCATCAATACGAAATACTTTTCCATTAGCAGTTGTTCCTGGATTACCACACTGCACAGCTATAAAGCAAAATGTTAAATAATTTTAAAATGTAGTAAAGATGATTTTTGAAATAGTAATGTCTAAGGACAATCGTGCTGCCAGCAGTGTTATGTAGTAGAAATCCGTGCTGTTGTCCTGAAAAATGTAAGTTTCACCACCTACTGATAAGGCATGTTGTACAGTAAATAGCTGTTTGCAATAATCATTTGTTTTTACCCTTTTGTACATAGGGAAACACAGCCTACAAATTTAACTTTGAAATCTGCATTAAAGGAAAGCTAGTTTAGGTGCAAAGATAAGCTTGCAATTATAAGAAAATTCCTGATCTACAATTATCATTGTAGATTTAATCTGAATCTATAGTATGTATGCATTTATAGCATCACCAAAGTATGTTTCCTACCTAATTCAAAGCACAGGATAGAGTCAAACTATTATTTCATAGGCAGGTGTAAGCCTGGTGTTTCCCAGTTCTTCAACGCTCAACTTTGGAATTTGAATGTGTCTTTCTTATGTGATTACACATATACATCTAATCTATATGACCTAAACTAGAACAATATGCCTGTGTGTGCATTACACAGACGTATATACATCTGTGAATGAGATTCATCATTTCAAGAGATTTTTAGGGGGAAAAATAAAACCAAAGTATCTTAAAAAGTAAAAGGGGTAATTCATTTATGTAATAGATAAAATCAAAGAACAGTTGAAAGTTCAGCTGGGCTAAGCATATCCCTTCAGATACCAACATACAAACACATATATATATATTTACTTTGTGTCAGGATGGCAATCATTCAGCAGAAAAGATATTACAAAACCAGTTTGTGAAATAAGTTTTTAAAATGAGATGACTATTTCAAACACATTACACAGTAAACAGTGATACAGTGGAAAATAAGAGTACAGGTTCTCAAATTATTTTCTGCTTTTCAGGAAGTCTTTCTTTGAAGAAGAGTCTGTTGGGAATTATTTCCTATTTTTGAATCAAGATAATTAAGGTAATAAATGATTATCCATAAATATCCTGTTAGAGCTTTCTTTTATGATAATACCTCTAGCTTGAAATTTCTAGAATGATTTTTTCCAAATAAACTTGTTTAAGCATTTCATTTTCTACTGAAAAATAATAAGAAGGTTAACAGCATTATTTAATAAAATTTTTAAGGCAATCACTTATGACATAGATGTTTCTAATGAAATCCTGACTTTGACATTTTCCTAAAACTCARCTCTTTTCTTTGAAATTCACATGTATAATGGTTGGAATTAAAGATCAGGTGGTGGTGAGATTTTCAAGGGAAAAAAATCTTTCAGCAAAAATTGAGTTCTAGAGGCCTTATCTATTTAATTTTCTGTTTAGTTTTTTGTACCAGATAATACATAGAGTTCACACTGACAAAAGATTGAGAGGAAACAGTTCAGTACACTTCTTTTTTCTCAAAACTTTGAAAACATGCAGTTTCACGGGTGCCAGGAACTGGTTTCAAATTTGTCACCTGATGCCAAGCCATTGCTATGGTGTAAAAACATTCAAAAAAATTTAATGTTCAGTCCAAAATCAACTGTATACCATTCACAACACCAAACTGKCAATGTAAAATTGGTTTTCTGATTAGCATTTTTAATAAGACAGCTTAAAAATATAGTGGAACTTCTGTGATTTACCTTTGCACTCAGGTTGTCTTCCTGTCCAACTTCCATTTGCCATACATGTCCTTTCTTCTGAGCCATGGAGGATATATCCAATATCACAGCTAAAATGCACCGTGCTTTTAATTTTAAAATTGTTTTCTTCTCTAGACCCATGACCTGGGATACCTGGATCACCACAAGAACCAGCTGTATCACCTAGAATTTAGAGTGCAAAGATTAGAATAAATACGAAGTATTATTGTGATACTGCATTTTAAATATATATTTATATGTATTTATAAATAAATTTGTATTCATATTTTTAGAAAAAAAACATATATCTTAGTGGGTGTGAGTCCCTGTAATTACAAAATTACTTGATTCTCAAATAATTTCTTTTGACTTATTTTATATAAGTACAGAACAGAAATCATAATTATCTCAAAATTCCCCTTAGATCATGCTAAACTTTTGGTAACAGAATCACCAAACAAGAAGAGCGAAACAAAAAGAAAGCCACAAAATCTTGGTCATTTTTAATTTAAAAAAAGGAATTCTGAGGAAAACCAAGGTCCTGATCATAAAGATAATTTTCTTGTTTGCCTATAACAAGTGTTCATAAAATACTTCTTAGCTTTATGATATTATTAGAGTTGTAACAGTTTTACCATTGAATGAAAGCTCTAGTCAACAGTTTTATGTACATCTGACATGAAGAATTTCCCTGATTTATAGAAATGTTGAAAGTTTACTTCAAGACTGCCTGATAGCTAAAATCTCCCTCAGCTAGAAAAGTTTAAGCAAATTTTAAGGTAGAGGGTTAATGTTTTCTACTATCATCTGTTGTATATCAATGTGAAAATAATCAACATAGTCAATAATAATAACTATAAGATTATATATCTAAATCTTCATTTATGGTGAKAACTTTTAGGAAGTTCTAGGTAACACTGTATTTTCACAGCAGGTCAGTTGTTTAAATCTTTTAATATGTACTTAGGACCTGTGTTTTATCTTTTAAAGGTCTTTAAGCTAGTTTTCTATATAATAAGAGATGAAGGTATATTGTATTACTGAGATCCAACACAAAAGAGTTGAATTCTTGAATTCTTGGAGCTGCACTGTTCAGGTTTTCACCCATAGGTATTCAGCTTACGGTTTTCTGTGACAATTTGCAAACAAACTGAACAGTCTTCTATACAAAAAGTAATTCAAACATCATAAATTTTTTGAGAACATATCTGCATTATTCTGTATTTAGTTACACTAATGTAAATAAAGAAGAAATATATTAAGAATCGGCTAGAAAGCTTTAATTCAACTACTGAAGAATGTCATATTCAAGCTTCACATTAGAGACAATTATATTAAAAGGCTTGTACAAATCATGTAAAGAATTGTTTCTGTAGAATAGCCATACTTTTCTGGTATTTACCTAAGCTTAAACAGCAGTAATAAGAGAAGTTCTTACATAGAAGTAGTAAAGAAAGTTGTCTGCTCCAAGTACCCAGAAGACCAAAAGTGACAAACTTTCTATCTAGGGGTTCTATGGGAACGTAGGGCCCTGCAGTTGTAGATGCAGAGAAAAACAGACCTTCCCTTGCCTTGGCTGGCACTATATGTGTGTAAACTATACTGTTGGAGTGACTGGTTGGACACATCTCTTTACTAACAAAAGCATGTACAGAACTGAATAGTGAAAGGAAGAAGAGTAGAACTAGCTTACTTTGCCTTGATAATTATGGTGTATGAGCAAACACTTGTTTTAGTCTGATACGTCCAAGAAGTTGACCATACTTTTGTCACTTATGAAGGTAGTTCATGTGCCAACCTGCAGTTTCATAGGTCATGGTTACTACTTTTTATTTCATAACATGATAGAATAGTTTGGGTTGGAAGGGACCTTTAAAGGTCATCTAGTCCAAACCCCTGCTGTGGGCAGGGACATCTGCAACTAGATCAGGTTGCTCAGAGCCCCGTCCAACCTGACCTTGAATGTTTCCAGAGGTGGGGCATCTACCACCTCTCTGGGCAACCTCTGCCA